>JAAXOA010000041.1:0-46909 GCA_036561885.1 Salina celebensis | reverse complement strand
GGTTTTTTTTTTTTTTTTTTTTTTGATTTTGTCAACAGATGGAAAACGCTAGACTCAGATTCATCTACGTGGATTGGAGTGTTTGCAAGCAAAGTTTGGATGATGAAGCAATCCGACTCTGAAATATCGTTCCGAGCATATCCCGAAGGCTCAACAAAAGAAGATAAGCATCTTCTCCATAAATATTTTCAGTTAGATGTGAACTTAAAAGATTTATACAAAGTTTGGTCAGTTCGGGATGAACGATTTGCGAAGCTGACCATTCAAGATTACAGAGGAATCAGGATGTTATACCAAGATTGTACTGAAAACGTGTTCAGCTTCATTTGCTCCTCAAACAATAATATCTCAAGAATTAGTCAAATGGTAGAAAAGCTTTGTGTGAACTATGGAGAGAAAATCGCCACCGTGGAGGGCAAAGACTACTTCGATTTCCCTCCAGTGGAAAAGTTATTAGGTGAACACGTCGAGAAACTTTTGCGGGAAGAAAAGTTTGGATATCGTGCAGGGTTTATAGCGAAGACTGCTGCCAAAATTGTCGAAAATGGAGGAAAACCTTGGCTGGAAAACTTACGGACAGTGGGCTATGAGGATGCGCGGAAACAATTACAAACCTTGCCTGGCATTGGAAGGAAGGTTAGTGCAAAGTTATATTCAAATCAAACTGAAGATGATAATAATGACTAAAATATCCTGAATTCCTTTTACAGGTTGCCGATTGCATTTGTCTGATGAGCATGGGATACCCGGAGGCAATTCCTGTGGACACCCATATGCACCAAGTCGCTATAAAGTACCTGCCACATTTAGCTAAAGTGAAAACGCTTACGGACAAAACGTATACGGAAATTGTAGACTACTTCAAAGATCTTTATGGAGATTATGCTGGATGGGCCCATTCAGTAAGACAAACGCAAGCTAATGAATGCCATTAACTTGTATCTAACATGCTTATGCTAATTGTATAATCATTATGCGCAGGTTCTCTTTTCTTCAACTTTACGTCATCTGCAGGTGGAGGAAACAAAAAGTGCCAAAAAGCCGAAAAAATCTCAAAAGGAGGAGACAACTTTGGAAGAAACTAATGGGGAAAACATCCCAGTGAAACCCAAACGGAAACGTCGTTAGTGAGTCTACTTTTAATGTCAGAAACGAAGTACAACTGGTTTTTAAAATAGTTAGTAATACGAAAATATTACCTGTTTTTTCCAAAAAAAATATCCATTTTTTCAAAACAAACTTTTAATGTTTTAATAAAAACTTAGGTTTGCAAAATAAGTCTTTCTAACCGAATCTAGTCTCGAAATCGAAAATATTACCTTTTTTCAAAAAATATCCATTTTTTCAAAACAAACTTTTATTGTTTTAATAAAAACTTGGGTTTCAAAATAAGCCTTTGGAACCGAATCTAGTCCGGTGAGTATCATTTCCAGCTTCAGGCGTCAAAAGGCTGACCGAAAAATCTTCAAACTTTGCTAACCAATATCCTAGAACTATTCGTTGATAGGGGTCTTTGGAAGTATCCATATCAAACAAGGGTTCAAATTGATGGACCACCATGAAATTAGTGACGATAGCAGAGCCCACAATTAAAAGTGTGTATTTCACTAGGGAAAAGTACTGCGCCCCGAACACACCCATTTTGGTTGGCGATATGTAGGACTGGAACATTGACCGATAAAAAACGAACTCTACGTCCATGTCCGAAGTTCCATTCAATAAGCAGTGCTCTCTCATCATATCGTAACCTACAAAACACGACAATCAAGTCCATTAGAAATCTTGACTCGTTCAAACATTTTCTCGAAATCTTTATCGATATGGATCTGACTTACTTCCTGTTGCTGTATCCTCCAGCCATGTTCCGGCCATCAAAATAGTTATCAGCATTGCGCAGTTTTCATAAATTAACAGTAGAGGAAGAATATAATCCTTTTTCCGTATAAAATGCTTCCCCAGAGAGTAATGTTCCAGTTTGTCGTTATGTTGAAGCACTATAACGGTTAGGTGAATTTCATACACTATTTTCACCGTTGTGTATATACAGTACGCTTCCAGCGCGTAGGCAAACATGTGATTCATCCACAGCACCATCTTGACCAGTTCTACAAAATGAAGTAAATCAACCATACCATGACCAAGACGTTTTTAAATGCTCCCCAGATTCCCCTCAAACTAACAATTCTATTAATGTCATACCTGCATGTGCGTGGTACATCACTGGGGGTGCTAATTTTGATTTATCAATCCCTTTAGACTGGTCTTCACTGCTGGACAGGTCCTCCAGAATTAAGGAGAGCCGGGAATTCCACGATGCGAACGCAATGTCCATTGACTTGACAAGCCAAAGGTAAAAATACATGTAGGCGTTGCAGGAGGTTAAGAAGTAGCAGTAAACCAATAGGCCGATTACATGGAAAACGTAAAATTTACTGGAGCCTATGAAGTCTTCAAGGTAATCGTGAGGCATGACGTTTCTAAATAGTAAAATAGAAATAACTGTAGGGCCTCCGATAAATGTAGCACTGGTCCGGGTAATTGTCAGCACGATAAAGACAATTAGGATGACCGAATAGTTTATAAAGGCGACTCCAACGTAGGTGTAGGACTTGATTGAACCTGCGCTTAATTTCCCGATGGCGAGGAAATGCGTCCACTTGGTAAAACTTTGCGATACTTCGTTCCGGTTGATGAATGTAAAGAGTGAGGTTATCAGGTTGACTATGAAGGTTCCCAGGAAAATGATAATGATAAGAGTGTGCCGCTGAGTTAAGCCCTCTTCGATTATTTCCGTTTTGGTCATGGTACTAAGTCCTTTGGCGGTGACACGGATAATAATAATGTTAATTGAGGTGATGATAAGGCCCACAATGGTTATCAGCGTGTTGAGCAGGAATATAACGAAGCCAACGGAGCCGTACTTGAATTGGAATATGTATCCGCGAGAATTCTCTTCCCGGGTATGAGTTATGGGCCATCTTCCAAAAATTATTAAGAAAATTCGGATAACTTTAAACTGCTTCATCCACTCGATGTCTTGATCCATACTTAAAGCTTTGAAAACTGATTGCTGATGTTTCTCAACTTCCTGGGACTTGGTTCGGGTCCGGCCATCCTGGCTAGCGGCTGATCTTCTCTTGGCTTCCATACCGAATACCGGCACTTTTAAATCGGGTATCCGAAGCTTACACTGGAGAACGCTATTTTACTCTAGACTCGATGTGCTCCGCTGTATGACAACGGCACATTTTGTAATGAAAAAACGAGATAAATAAAACTGCAACCCGTTATAACTATAGTAATAACCTGGAAACAGTGAAAACTCTTTGGTTGTGAGTGTTGTGAGTACGGAGCACTTGCAACCGGAACTCTTCCAACGACGCGTCAACTAAAACCAGGAGTAGTGTACACTACTTACTAACCTAGATTTTAAAAAACTGCCTTTCTAATTCTTAGATTTTTTTAGTACAATTCTTATAGTCGCTCATAATATTAGCAGGTAACAAAGCAGGCCTTTTTTCATTGACCGTATTGTTCAGTGGTATTTTGATGTTGTTTCGATAATATGATATTTTTTGAGCTGTGTGTATGGAAGGAAACCACTATTGACAGACGCTCGGATATTGATTTCGTTGCAAAGTATACAAAGCTGGGCTTTGAAATATTATTCTGTGCGATTAGTGAAAGAAACGAAGATAATATGCCATCTTTCAATAGTTAGTTAGTGGTACGATTTGACCCAAGCCAAAACATTACAAAACAATTTGTAGGAACCAAAGTAATTATCCGCAATTGCGTATAAAAATACAGCCGGACTACCAGTGTCGCCAAAAAATCCTGCAAAAAGTTTGCTTGAAAAAGTAGACAAGATAATTAAATAAAAACCAAACATAATTTTCATCATATAATTGAACACATCCGTTTTATTTCGAGAGTAAGTTCATCGTAGTATAATTAGTTGAAATATCCCCTGACTAAATTGCTATACAACCTCTGAGTTTGGAGCAGAATCTGAGGTTTGCTGTGGATCTGTAATTGGAATTTCTTCAACTTTAGATGGAGGACTGTTGGCGGTTGGTCTGTTCGATGATTCGATCTTTGATACTGGGGATAGTTCGACTTGACCACAACATGGAACTGGAATTGGTAATCCAGTGGCGACCGCTGTAGACCTCATATATACCGAAAACGCTTCATGGAGCAATGCTGCCCTTCGCATATCTTCAGTCTTAATTCTCGTCAACTCCTCCTCCCTCCTTTGGATTTGCTTCTTCCAGAACTCCAAATCCGCCTTTTTCTCTAGCGACAACTTTGACACTTTTACCGTAAGGTTTGCCACATTATGTTTGAGCTCCTGAATTTCACTTCTAAGCTCTCGGTTAGTTTCCTCCTCTTTCGACAACCTTTCCGTAGTCTCCTTCAAGTCATTTTTCGTTCGCGTGATTGCATTGTGATTGCTTTCATGCGCTACAGCCATGTCTTCAGTTGTTTGAGCCAATTGAATTTTCAAAGTGTCACATTGCCGAGTAACCTTTCCATTTTCAGATTCCAATTTGTGCACTTGAGCCTCCAACCGGGCTACTTCCGTTTCCAACCGTTCGTTCTCATGACGCAGGTTGGCCACTTGGTCAATGTGTGCTTTCACTGCAGAGTTGTGCTCGTCTGCTAACGATACCCGGAGTTTGGCTAGCTCCTCTTCTGTCTCTGACTTGCTAGTTACCAGCAATATTTTAAGTCTCCTCACTTCTTCCTCTGCATCCGCTTTCTTATTTTCCAAAACTTTCAAATGATCCATTAGCGAAGAATTCATTTCGTTCATTTGATTTTCCAATCTTTGGATTTCCTTCCGCTCCGCGGATTCTATTTCAGACTGGAATCCCGTCCAAGATTCCTTTGCTTTGTTGAGACGCTCCTCAAACTGCTTTTGCATTTGCTCTGAGGTTATGTGCAACGTTTTGATAGTTTCTTTCAATTGATTTACTTCACCCGTCCTCACTTGGAGCTCGGTTTCTGTCATTTTCAGCTTTCCAATCAGGCTGGTTTTATCTGAAGATAAGCTATCGATCAGTTCTTGAAGGTCCTTCACTTTCTTTGTGAAGCTTGTCTCAAGTCCCCCCGTTTTGGACTTAAATGACTTGTCAAGCTCCTCGATTCTAGTTTCCTGTTTTGAGATAACACCTTGAAGCTTTGTTTGCTCAACGGACGCTTCCGCCAACATTTTATTTAGCTTGCCAACCTGAAAAATACAATAAAAAATCAAACCAACAACCCATTAGCAAGAATATAAAAAGCATTATTTTGAAGATTATTTTTTAAAAAAATCTACCTCCTTTTGTAAGTTGAGATTTTTCTCCACTTCCTCGTCCCTCCCTTTACTAATTCGGTTTATATGCTTTTGACCTTCACTACAACAATACAAGCAGAATTAAGTTTACCAAGTGCCCATTTTATCCTTTAACTTTTGTATGTCTTTAACTGAACTTACTCCAGCAATCGGCGATACTCCTTTTCTTCAGAGCCGAACAGGTTCATAATGTTTTTGATCTCGTTCTGATACTCTTCTTCAGTCTTTTGGAGCTGCCTAGTTAGAATAGTTGTGCGTGTGGAGTAGTCCTTGACCATTTCCTCTTGACGAGACCGTTGGAGTAGCATTTGCTCTGTTGGTAAACAGGTAAAATAGATTCACAAATCCTTCAATCCCCGTTAAGTTCTTTATTTACGAGCCCTTACCATCTCATCATCTCAATCTCATCAGGTACAAAGTTTCCTCCCAACTGAACACTGCTCAGGGTTGTGTTCATATTAATCAAGTCATAAAACGCTCGAGCACCTGTCACTCCAATGGAGTTCCATCTCAAATCTATATCCTTCAAGTACTTGTTTTGCTTCAAGGCTGCACAAATGTCGAGCGCGCATTCGTCAGAAATCTGATTATTTCTAAGGTCCACTTGTTCTAATCCACTGTTAGTAGCGAGGCCATCACAAAACGATTTAAATCCCTCTCGATTAGTTCCAATGTGGTTCCACTCAAGAATAAGTTGTTTGAGATTACTGTTGATTTTAAGCATCCCTCCTAACGGCTCCAGCATATTCTGCGACTGCAAATTATTTCCGCGAAGTTCCAACACTTGAAGATTTGTGTTTCTCGCAATCCCATCCAGTAATGCTTGGAGGCCTTGTGGAAGCAGTAAACAATCACTAAGGTTCAGCGTTTCAACGTTGACATTTGACCCTAGGATTTTTCCAATGGCGATGCAGTCAACTCCACGAAGACCGCGTCCTTTCAAGTCAATGGTGACGCCTCCAGTTGGAACGTTGGTTTGCCCTGGCGGTCCTTGACAGATTGTGGCTTGGTGCAAAGGGCCTGAAATGAACTCCAAGGGCTCGCTTGAGTAAAGCTTACAGTAGCGGATGTATTCTTTGCGTAGGTCCATGTTAAGGGCTTGAGATTTGGACTTTCTTGGAACGATTGAGCAATCGGAGGTAGACTCTGTACTGCTTGCGCCGCAGTCAAGCTCGGCACCGGCACTCTTTGATTTGTTTATCAAGAAGGAAGCTTTACCCGGTTTACGCTTAATTTTAGCCGACATGTTAGCGATTAAAGGAACACGGAAACGTTGCAAGAATCAGGAACCTCCTACCGGTTCAATTTTACGTTTGTTGAAAGCGTCTTGTTGAGGAGTTTCAAAAAGTTGTTCACTAAGAAGTAGTCAACTCTCCATGGTGATTCTCCAGATGTAGAAATCTTGGATACAACCATGTTGGATATAATGTGATATGGAAACGTGTCAATCAGTAAATACATATGGTAAATTGGTAAATACATCTTTTTTGGAGATCCTCTCGGGACGTTGCGTTGCTGGTCAAATCAAAGTGTTCTAAAATCTAAAGTGCTATGCACCCAAATGTTCTCAAGAAACAATTGTCTTACGAAGAGAAGTTTTTAATCCAACACGGATACATTTCCAGAGCTGCCATTCAGATGTCCGACAACAGAATTAGCCGTTTCGATGCGCCCGCTGAGGACACCATAGAAAGCAGCCAACTTCCTTCCGAATTCATCAAACTGCTAGGAAAACCAACCCTTACTGATGAGGAACGTGCTTATCTCATACAGTTAGCCCAAAGTAGTGGCCTAATGTCCAAACCGAAGAATAACAAAACAAGAGAATGGGACAGTGTTGAGACTCGAAGTGAAGGAACCTCAACGAAAAATCCGATAGGATTATTGGATGTCGCTGACTGGTTTGCGAATAACACACCCAAGCCCCTTCCAGATTTTAACAACAACTTCGAAAATCTGAAGAAGCCACCACAATCCAAACCACATCATGAAAAGTATTCCCAACCTAGAATCAGAAAATGTGAGGACTTTCAGTATACTCCGCGTGTGGCTCCGTATATTCCTTCCATCAACAGGAACCTGATGATTCTTATTGACCAGAACCGCCACACTCATCATACCGACGGAGGAGTTAACTGCTTCAGATGTCACCACTTAGAATCATTTAAATCGCTCACGCACGGTTACCAGAATGAAATCTCACATCATTTACAATCTGAACTCACACCTGAAGAAAAGACGAATAGTTTGATAAAACTGTTAGAGCTCTGGATTTACCAGCTTTCTGAGGAAAACTTGACAATAGTCGAATCCTACAGTGATTCACTCGATGAAGTTAATGGTGCTAAGGAGGTAATTGCCCACTCAAGAAACGCAATGATTGCTCTGCAGAAAGAAATTGATAAGGGAAACTCGTCCATAGACGCGCTCAAGTATGAGCTTTCAGTTCGCGATGCAACTATAAAGAAACTAAAACGCGAACGAGAACTGGAAAAGGAACAGTTAAAAAGTTCAGATGAAAGTATGAAAGAGAGCCAGACCGATGTGGAAAGTTTAACGGAGCTTCTAATCCGACTGAGGGACAGGGGTGTTTGGGACATTTCCGGTTTGTCCATAAGCAACCACACGTTTCAAAGAATATTCAGCAAGGACTATTACTTACACGGAGCACGGGTAATTGGTCAAAAGGAATTTATCGAGAGAAGACGAGAATGGATGAATGAAGTCGACAGTCTGAAAGCAGATATAAAAACTTTGCAGTCAATAATAGCCGTGAAGGAAAAGGACTTAAATCGATTGAAAGTAATCGATGGTGTTTCCAGTAAGCTAAACAATCGCAAGGTTTAGCGTTTAAAAGTTTGTCAATCTGTTCCACAATGATAAAAATGTTCATAGAAAAATCAATGCTTAATAAATATTGCACATTCTTTTCATATGAATGCTAGTCTTCTTTAACTTTCATTTCCGTTTTTCATATTCAATATTAGTTTATGTATTTTCTTTAAGAACATCAACAAACAAACGTTGGACTTTTTTGAATTGTTCTTCATGTAATCATCGTTTGTGTACATTACAGAATCCAGGAAGATAAATGGAAGTGGCTCAAAAAGCTTTAAGTTTTCATACTCGTTGAGAATGTGTAAAACATTTTTCATTGATCTACCAGTTTTGTCTCGTTTGTCTTGTTATCCCCGGAACACCGATACCTACTCTTCTTTTATGTGACCATCATGAAAAAGCGAATAACGACTAAACGTCTCACACCACCACACACTGGTCAATTTTTTACCCTATTAGATGAGAAAGCCGTACATGATGCATGATATCTTTTTATTCTAAAGGGAAAATAAACTAGAATTCTGTATAACTTTTTCTCTATTTTTCATTTTGATACGAAAATTTCTCTTTCGTTTATAAGCTTTCCATGTTAAGCTCTTTACGCATTTTTGTTTAATACTACCTTCGTCTTACATCATCAAACACACACGCACCATCGCCACCACCAACTGAATCATTGCAAATGTACACACACAATGGTGAAATGGTGGTAAAAAGGAATCCCCAGGGGGGTCTGTCCATCCTCAGCTACATCACACAAGGCACACACAGCCACCAACGAAATTTGCTGTAGTGAGGAAAACAGTTAGGGAGAAAACTTTATAAAAGAGAAAATGCATCACAAGTTTCCCCAAAAAGGCATTGTGCATGCAGGGGAAAATAAATAAATAGAGTTTTGTTGTTAGTATTACTAAGATGGTGTTATCTTTCATGGTGGGATGAGATATTATACAGAATAGGAAAGTAGTTTGTAGAAGACAAAAAAAGAGAAACTGTTATAGGAAAAAAGAAACAAAAGAAAAGAAACAACATCCAGTACCTATCTATAATAAAAACATTCAAGAACAAGAATGCAAAACGAAATGAGCTTGAAACGAAGGGTAATAGTGATAAAGTGAGCTAAGACAAGAAAAAACCGGTATGGCTTGCACAACACTGTTGCTACTTGCAAAGAGAAGAGGTTTTTAAGCTTAAGAGAACAGGGAGAAAGCTCAAGTGGTTGAAAATGATGAAAAGCGGAGTACTACTTGGTGATATCTTGTTTTCTCTGAAAAATGTTAATATGATGGTGCATCCCGGATTGCATTATCATGATGATGCCTCTGGATGGATGCTCTTAAGGGAGGCGTTTTCACAACAGGGAAACATATGAAGACAGAAGAAGGGCCATGAATCTGATATCTGATATCCGATATTTGTTTCTCAGGGAAAGAAGTTTTTGAATGAGGGTCCCGCATTATTATCTCGAGGAGCACACGTCTGCCTGGGATGTAAGTAAACGTGCGACTGAGCGCACCCATGACTATCCCTAAGCTGAACAAATAATAGGAGTGAAACCCTCTTGATGCAAAAAATGTAGGATTTCTTCTTCTCCTGAATTTTTACGCACATATTTTCCATTTCATTTCAGCTACAAAACTTTTAGGATTTTGAGTTTATGTAATACATACTCAGGAGGGAAACAAGAGAAAAAGAGAATGATGATAGATAAATTTCATGGGAAGCGTGTGTAGTTTTGTGTGTAGGTGATGGTGATAGCTTGCTGAGTGGATAGACGTGGCTGGGGTGTGTGTATGGATGTGATACAAAAGCTGACACATCATCCAGCCTAGTCATCCATAGCCTTGGCTCATAATAATAAAGAAATTCGGGTGTTAACAAGCCTTCTTGTTTAGTCAACAATGAAGTGCAACTACGGGTTTTGAATACGTTAAAAGAAAGTTTTACCAGAGTTTTTGTCTTGTTGGGCACGCATGCTGGGCCTTTTCTCATCATTACTGGGCAATGGACTGCGTTGCGTACCGAGTGGAGTTCATTTGAAAAGAAAATGTGCTTATGAAAGCAGAAGAAAACTTTCTTCTGCTTTCTTTACAAGATGAGTTTCACAACCAGGAAATGGAGGGGAGCTCAGGACTGGACATCTTTTTTTGTTTCGTGTTCTTCGTCATCGTCATTTCATCACCAAACACTAACACTAGCTACACACACTATAACCATTAACCATATAAGAAACTTTCTTCTGTATTAACCCATTAGTCATGTTAATACGCATGTGGCATGAATACTTGATTGAAAATTCAAGATAAAGTTGATATGCATCTCTCTGACAGCGGGTCCACTCAATAGCGGAAAATTTACATGGAAGCCGGAAGCCAAAATTTGTTTTTGTAACACTCCACTAGTTCCACAACATATGCATTCATTATTGGTTTCACCCGAAACTCCGTGACAAGTATCTGACAGTTTGTTCAACTAATTTCTGAAAATTATGAAAACACAATGAGCTCAAAGCTCATGTGGTAAGATTTCTAATAAGGTTTCTGGTAAAAAGAATCCCAAAAATATCCAATAGAATTCAAAAAAGGATGGAAAGCACTTGGAAATATTAAAAAATAGATTTTTAACAAAAGCTTCATGGGAATCATTACAAGAGCAGTGAAATGCATATTGACATTGATAAGCCGGCAAACGCCGCACTACATGAAATCCAACAAATACAATATCGACACGAGCTAAAGTAAGATTACCCGTGGTCAGGTACAAACGAAATGAATGAGAGTTATTACTTCCACCCAGTTTCTATTAATATTATTCGGCCAAACATTTTCCATCGCATTACTTTCAAATGAAGTCGTAGAAAAAACCGAAAAACAATGATACTCCTAAGCTGCGGTCATACTCTAAAAATACAAAAGCGGGTATGATTCACTCGCTGTTGTTGCTAGTTTCAAATCCCTTTTTGTTTCTCTTGAAACTCATGCTCCCTTTTCGTTTCCTGAAAAACTTTCAATCTGAGGAGGGGATCATCAGAAAAGATTCATACTCGACAGCAGCTCTTCAGGCTTTTTCATTCAACATTCAAAGAGGCGACGGGTAACAGTCATGCTCCGAGGCTAGTCAGTTGAGTGCAGTGCTCTAGATAAATACACAATAACTTTAAGAACGTTTTTTCGGAAGGATTCATTTCTACTATACAAGCTATTCATGGAGAGATAAGTTCAATTTGCCGTTTGTCTCATGTTTGGTACCAATCAAAAGTCAATGCAGAGTACAAGGTCAATAGAATAAAGTTTAAAGTAAAGTCAATTGTGATTCTGTGATGTTATATAGTTTTATAGGTATTAATTGCTGTAAGAAAAATCCATTCATACATGAAGTGAAAAGTTCCCTTTTCTAGAGGACATATAAAAAATATATAAATACATAATGGAGGATAAATCAATACATTTCAAATGGACCGCAATTGCATTAACAGCAATAGTCCTAACTCTAACTTTCCCAGGTAAGAACACATAGCTAAGAGCTAACAGTGGTCGTAGTATAAAGTTATAGCAGTTAGTATGTAATATTTTCGCAATTGGCATGAAAAGAAACCTTACATTCACGCGTAGGTCAGTGAAAGGTTTCATGATTTGCGTCTAGATATTATGTAACGTCATACGTCAGCGCTTCGTCGTTTCACCTTAAAATGATTGATGTGGCCATCATGATGCACTAACAATGTTTCATTGTAGATTGGAAAGAGAAACATCTTGTAGTAATTATCAAAAGGAATACGGTGGGTTGAAAGGAACACCTTCTTTTGTCGAGTTGTATTATGCCACACACAAGAACAAATTTAGTGGATTGACATGGGTGATGAATAGGATTGGATTTGGTAAATTAGTGTATGGTGTAGACCCTCGCTTTCTCGGGTTTACGCACTGCACTAACATACAAAAGCTGCTAATGGAGTGGGTTGGGAGAAAAAGTATTTTCTACAGTTTGACGTATGTCCATGATTTAGTAAATGAATAGACTTGACCATGACCAACACACAACATTATTTTGAAACTACCAGGAAATTTTTGGGGAGAAAAAGAAAACATTTTTAAAATGGAAGAGGAAATGCAGTTTTTGGAAAATGGCCATTACTTCCCCTAGCGAGTTCCTGAGAGAAAAAACATGGAAACAAAGATATCATATGTCAGTTTCCGCATGCTGGAAAGATGTGAAGCCAAGATAGTTTGGACTCAGAGACAATAAACTTGGAAAGTGAGATTGTTTATGATAAATCGTACATTGTATCCCATAACTGTTTATATCACAATCTTGTTCAATTGTCAGGTTGTGCAGCTATGAAAGTCGTGTGAGCCATAACTCCAATATAAACGGCTTCGATTACTTTACTAGCCTAAAAATGTATCATTACGCCCCATTCAAGATTTACTCAGTCACAAAATCTGATTAGAGCTGTAATCTATATGGTGTGCCCGTATAATCCGCCTCCCTGTTGTGCAAGTGTCCATTTCGTGGGATTTGGCAAAGTAATGCAATAATCGTCACGTCACACTCACATATGCCTGCCATTTCATCTTATATTTCTTATATGGACTAATAATAGCGGTATGTTCATTATTTTTTGTGATCGTCCCCTATTATGCACTTGCCCATGGCACTTGTACACCAACAAGATATGAATTTGGCTACAAATGTTACTCTTACAATCTGAATCGGGAAAGGACAAAAAAATTAAGTGGTTGGATCATATCAAGATGAGTAGTGAACCATCCCCTCAGATAACATGTAGCACAGCTGAATGAAACAGTAACAGTCTCTACGGACTTGACGGAAGGGGAGATTTCGTAGAGCGATGAATAGAGATCAATTTAGCTGCGCATATTATGCATTATGCATATTCTGTGAAAAAGATTTACTGTTGTTTTTCTGTACTACTCCATTCATGAAAAAGGGGAAAAATGAGAAATTCATAATAAGAGTGATGCAAGCTTACGTTTCATTTGGAATTGGAATGCATAGATGATGCATTAATAGAATCTTCATGAGATTGTTTGCACTCCCACCGATTTAAATTTTTGCCAAAAACTGGAAATAGCTTTGACCCTGGATAATCAAAAGTTTTTGTATATTTTTAGAACATATCCATTATTCATTCTGGACCTTTGCTAGAAACGGCAATAAATATGTTGGAAATTTTAACTGTTCGAAAGTCATCTATGAATTTATGTCAGACTACAACTCAAAAACTATGTATCCATTTGCTCCACTTAACATATGGCAGATAATAAATTTTTGGCTAGGACAATTGCGCTCGAGAACTTGTTGCCCTCTTCTTGACAAAAAGCTTAAAGGGCAGCAGATGACTCAGGCGACCCTTTTTTCCAGCAAGTGCCGTGGAAAATCATGCTTTTATTGAAAATATCCAGTATACAATATAGCTCTCTACATCTGGCATGACAAGGAAAAAGGTACACGATTTGTTCATTCTCAACTTTTATATAACCGATCGGATCATCAATTGTGAAAAAAAAGATGCACATCTTGATCGGTACAACTTGAATAATTAGAGCAGTCCTCTGAAACTGCCTCAGTAAGCCGAAACAAAAACACTTTCCCATGAAAAATATATAGGGATGTAAGTCAATAAGTGGGCAAATGAGAAAATTAAAACCTCAAGGCTGACGTTTAATCCTCAATCTCTAACCCTGATGGCAACAATCAAGTGTCTCGATCTCGATTGCGCCTAGATTGGATTGGAATCTAGGATACATGGAAGTCCTTCATTATGCCGCATGTAGCTGTATGAATCATTGCTGCTACGGAAAGCATATAACGTTACAAATACTCTTTGATGACTGACTAAATGAATTATCCTCTTTCAAGATTTAATTATGGTCAGACAAGATACCTACAGTTTCAAATCTAAGCTGTGTTATAGATAATTCGTTTAATGTAGACTTCAAGTAAGTCATACAGAAAGGCTTGGTGGAATAGCATGGGTAAATCAGAAAGGAAATGAATTTATGGCTCTAGCTCTATTTCTCCTGGGAGTTACTCGTGTGCAAAAGGATCGTGGGAAATCATAGCGCAAGCATACTTCATAAGAAACCCATACACCAGAGAGTTGATGAAAAATACTACTAGAAATTTGTTCCTTTTGAAAGTTTCAGGCAAAATATGTGTACTTTTACTATGATTACTTTTTGTTTTCACATAACCTATATATGGAAGTAACCGATACCGATTGAACCGAATTCAGTTAAATAAAACTAGTTTTCCAGTGGCACACATAGTAAAAACTTGTGGTTTTCATCTATGCATTTGTCTTGTAGCTTTTGTATTGCATACAAATGTAATGTACACCTTTTGATTGTTGCTTTGTCCCTAAAGATGCTGTCACATCATTAAAATTGACATCAACGGTTATTCCCTACTACGCTATCCTTTCCCGACCAGTTACGCTTGAGTGCAACTTCAGTCTCCAGAACGATTCTCTCTACGCTCTGAAATGGTACAAGGATGGATTTGAATTTTTTCGGTACAAACCCACGGATGATCCACCAGTGACACTTTTTCCAGTCGCCGGAATATCTGTAAATGTAAGTAGTAACAATCTCATAAATTTTCTTATCAAGAAAATCTTACTATCTATGCTATTTAGATAAGGAGCATAAAATCCCATAAAATGTCTGACAACTTTCTTTTGTATTCCTTACAGGCAAACAGATCTGATTTGACATCAGTTGAGCTTGAACAAGCTACTCTGATATCACGAGGAACATATCGTTGTGAAGTATCAGCGGATGCACCGTCCTTTCAAACTGTCTATGAGGAAAGATACATGAAAGTTTTGGGTAAGACATTTATCAATGAATTCATATTAGCTTGCTTCCTGTTGTGTTAACTCAATGTTTGCCCTGCTGGTATTCCACAGCACTTCCAGTCATAGGACCATCGATAACCGGTAACCTTCCGTGGTACAACATTGGCGAAAACTTTAGCGCAACATGTTCAGCTGAAAAAACTTTTCCACCTCCAAATCTAGCTTGGTTTGTGAATGACATTCAGGTATATGATGAATATTTTATAAGAACACTGTTGGATATTTTGACGTGTAACTTACAGCCTTTCCCGTCTTTAAATATTAGATTGACGGTGACTTGTGCGAGTGTATGAAAATGGAAACTCATGAAGCAGGGAAAGCAATTGATGGCACAACATTTTACAGTACAAATAGTCATGTCAAATTTCAACTTGACTCCCACTACTTCCGAGACGGAGCTTTGACAGCGGAGTGTAGAGCGATCTATCCTAATTCTAATATTACACTTCACACATCAGTACAAACAAATATCAAAGCAGGAATAGGATTACGGCAATACGCTGAAGTTTTCTTTTCACATTCTTCGAATTTATTACTATCAAACAATTTATACGTTTTTTTCTTTACGCTTTTGTCTAGCATATTTTTGAACATTTAGAACAGCGGGGTACATTGAGTACAAGTATTATCTAGTCTAGTTAATATGTAATAATTTGTAAGTATCCAAAACTTCTTACATGTCGATTGCACATTTTTGTACCAAACAGTTTTAATATTTTAAATTGTGTATAATAATACGAACATTAACAAATCTCGCAGAAATTAAGAAGCCGAAAATCAATGCAACTTGTTTAACTCGTTTTTAAGCTGCTGGACTAGACATAGCATTGTCATCATCGATAGCCATTTCTTGACTATCTGTCTCTTGAGAATCGGGTAATTCCTCTTCAACAAAATTCTTCGCCTGGTCTTTAGTGATTTCTTGGATTCGCGACGACTAAAAATAAATTAAAACATTACTTTGAATGAATCTCAATAAAAACATAATGTGGTCGGTAAATATAGGTAGTATGTATATATGTAGGTAGTAAGTCACAAGTTAGTGATTGTACTTGAGACTTACACTATTCTCAATAGAGACTCCAAAAACTTTCACAGCCACATCTATTAATTCCTTCCGGAATGTTGTGCAAATAAATTGAGACGTTTCAGATAGCTCTTCGATTTGATTTGCAACTGCCGTTCGGTAGCGCTCGTCCAAAGCCTATAACAATTGAGAGAGAGTTTAGCAATAGAATGTAATCTTTTTTAGTAGCTGTATGACAGTTTTAGCAGTACCTGGTCAACTTCATCGAAAACGTAGAATGGAGCAGGGTCAATTCGCTGTATCGCAAGAATAATGCATAAAGCAACAACGGACTTTTGTCCACCGGACAATTGTGCCAAGCTTCTGATGTGATGAAGGCGTTTCCCCACAAAATTCACCATAACTTTGGCAGAATTTAAAGCGTTACTTCCGACTTTCTCCATCAACTCATTCTAAACAAATAGTAAATAGTTACACCATGCAGTGGAATTCCACATAGGCATTTAGAATCATATTTGAGTAAAATGACTCACATCACTCGACTCCCACCCATTTTCCAAGGACAAGTCAGGTCCGTAAAAGACTAGTTCTGCATTTCCTTGAGGTACTACACTGCAAAATATTTCTTGGAACTGCTTTTGTATTAACCCTATGTTGTGAAGAACGGCTTCTCCTTTCTTTGCATTCAAATCGTTCAAAAACTCGGTTATGTTCTCACGCTCATTCAAGTACTCATACAGTTGATTTTCAAATTCAGCACACTTAGCTTTAACTTCTTCGTATTGGTCGATTGCCTTCTGATTGACTCCTGCAGACGAGGGATCTTTTAATTTTGAATTCAACTTTTGCAGTTGCTTGTGTAATGTCTTGACATCCAACTCTTCGTATTTTTCAATGTCACGCGGCAAGTTTGCGAACTCTGCTTCATTAGAACTTTCTTCGTCCCTTTTGTCCAACCAAGATGAAATCCTAGACGCCAACGTTTCCAATTCAGTTTTAGACATTCTGAGTTCTTCGTTGACACTGGAGTCTTTATTTTTCAACGTATTTATAGAATCTTGAGTTTTTTGCACCTGAAACAGAAGTTGTATTAGTGTTCAAGATATTATTCTTATTGAAGTGAGAAGAACTATCAGTGAGATAAACTTACATGCTTCTTTGCAATTTCCAATTTCTTGGTCGTTTCCTTTAGTTTTTGCTCCCAAGATTTCACTTGACCATTTAGGCTATTGATTTGTTCATGGATTCTCGAAATTTCGTTTTCAACGGAAGTCTGACTTTGACTTTGCGTTTCTTCCAGGGCTGTGTAGTACCTACAAAACCAAATCATTAAATTAATCAACCAACATCTATCTACATGACGCATTCGACTTAATCTAAGGAAATCAGTTATTGTACTTTTTCTGCAGGTTTGAAAGATCCACATCCAGCTTTCCTTTCTCCTGAAGCTGAGTTTCGTACTGATTTTTCAAAGAACGATATTTTTCTTTGATTTGAAGAAAGTCTTTCAATTCACTTATTCCAGGTTGTTTCGTGGACTTTCTAGATTTTAAAGTTCTCTCGGTTTCTTCAAGAACTGCTATTTTGGCCCTGACTTCAAAGCTTTGAGTTTCCCATACTTTTATGTCCCCCATTAGTCTACCTAACTTCATCTCCAAATTTTTCATGTTTGAGACGAAGCCTTGCTTTTGGTTCCTGCATCATAATGTATTCAAAAGTAACAACACATGATTGTTTAGATAGAATAACATTAGTGTAACTTGATAGATACTAACTTTATGTGCGACTTCTGTAGGCGGAGTTTTTCCAAGCTTTGAATGGAGCGGTCACGTGCTTCTGTTAACGTAGCTATTTTAATTTCCAATGAATCTTTCTGGTTCCTAATTTCGGATAGTTCGGCCTCATGATTTTCCTTAGCTCGCTTCAACTCAAGTTGCCGAGGGCGTCTGGACCTGTAACCACCTACAATTTGGCCAAGTTAAAAAACTGTTAATTCGTAAACATATTATTAATCCAGGAGGATGACCACGGCCAAATAGTTTAACCTGTGATAACACCGGAGCCGGAGATAACATCACCATCTAACGTTACGCATTTCACTTCGTATGCTTTCATAAATTTCGCACTAATTTCGAAGCTATCACACAGGATTGTATTGCCAAACACAAAATCTACAATTGGTGCGAACTTTGGATCAAACTTAATGAGGCTTTTGAGTAAAACTGCTTTCTGTAATTAAAAAATACATGTGTCATTAAGTTTAAATGTGGCAATGACAAGCATCGAAAATGTCCAATAAGTTGTAGAATTCAAGAGGAACATACGTTTAGCCCAGATGGTTCCGCAGATTTCTTTTGTTTTCTCTGTAAAGGAATAAAATTAACTTGACCAGGCAGCTTTAGTTTGTTGAATTGCTGTAAAATTGCTTCGGCAATTACGGCGGATTCCACAACGTGGTAGGTGAGCCTGTAAGCAGAAAGGAGTGGGCAATTGAATTAAGATACAAAATGACAATATATTAACGATAATAAACTTTTGATTACTTTTTCTTTGCTGCAACCTCCACTGCAATATCAAGTTGTGGTTCGTTTTCAATCAAATCGCAAGCAAGTCCGTAGTATCCTGCCACAAAGTCATGTTTCCCTTCATCGCGGAACACTTTGAGGACTTTATCAACACCTTCACATCCTAAAAAGGTGTTAAAACCAATGGATTTTTTCCAATCATCTTGTAACCTGCGTGCACGCTGGCGCTTCTGAGAGTAATCTTCATCTGTTTCACTTTTTCGATTCCACAGGGTTCTGCCGAATTGAATCAAATATTCACATGTTACGCTATAGTTAGCATTACATTAACATTGCACGTTTTAAATCAATTTTCTCAAGATCTTACTCTAGTTCGGTTTTGGTCGATTGGGCTTTTAATGTTTCATGTTGTAATTGCTTATCAACAGTAGTAATTTCCCCAAGAACTTTTGAAACATTGTCCCGTGCAGTCTGTGATTGAAATTCGATGCATAATATGTAAAATCCTTGTACAATTCGGATCAAAATACTTAAAGTTAGAAAACCACGTACCTCCAGAAGCTTGTTTTGAATATCAACCTGTTTTTGTAGCTCCACAACCGAATCTGCTCCCTTCTTCAAAGATTCTTTATACTGAGCTATTTCTGCCTCTATTTCCCTTTAAATAATCATGTTTTCATACAAACAAACAGTTTTACGTTTCACTACACTAAGGCAAATCTACAAGTAATCAATATTCCTAACACTTACTTTCCTCCCATCCTTGATTTCATTTTTCTGGCTGCCAGTATTTGATCCTGTGTGAAATGAGTTTCCATTTTGCATTTCCTAATGAAGAAACAAAAAAACATTACGATCTGGTATTCGCTAACATGTAGCATACAGGAATTTACATATCGAGAAAAGTCTTACTCCACGTGTAGCTGGTCCAACTTATTTTTTAGCTCATTTACTCCATTATTCTTCTGAGCTATCTCTTCTTCCAAATTACGCATCCGGTCTTGGAGAGTTGAAAAATCCGCACTGGTTTCAGGAGGCATAGTTTGATTTCGAAGATCTGATAACTCCTCTTTGTGGCGAGCCAACTCACTTAACAGCGTGTTCATCGATTCTTCGTACATCTTCATAGATTGCTGAAGACTGTTAATTTTAGTTTCTGACTCCGCTAGGTCACGGCTATGAATCTGAATGTCCCTTTGAATGTGCTCGAGCTCATCCTGTAAGGGTTTCTGGTTTCTCAGCACCTCCTCTCGAGCATTCTCCAACTGCAACAAATAGAAACATTAGTTTGATTTATGGAACTGCTCGTTCATACATTAAAAATATGCTTTCGGTGACTTATATAGACATGCCTCTTCCACGCGACTTTCAATCTCCTGCATTGTTCGTTTATGTAAAACGTATTGAATACCACGTTTCTCGCTGTCCATCTTCAAATACTTCTGTTGTTCTGCCACCTCTGCCTTCAGTTCACCCTTTCTTGCACTTAACTCCTCCAAGTATTCCACTGCTTCCTTCCTCTTATTTTCAACATCTACACAAAATTAAAGCGCTCGCTTCCTTAAAAATATGTTTTGTAATGATTCTATACCATCAGTTTCACACTAACCCTCGATTGTTTTTTGACATTGAGCAATCTTCTCATTGTACTCATTAGCCCCTATGACCTCGGAAATGGCTTTATAGCGAGCAGCGTCGGTGGCTAAAGCTAGATCATGGATTTTCCCCTGCTTCACAAAATAGTACGGATTTGTGAATCCTGCAGCTTTAAGGAATTTTCTGGCATCCACATCCAGGAGCTCTTTGTCATTAACTGATAATTTGTTCTTCTTCAGGTTAAAAGACCGACGCAGATAAACAGTTTTTGCATCAATCTTAATAAGGCAGATAAAAACCAACTTCAGTTCCAAGCTTTAAACTATAAGGCCTCGTAAATTCAATGTGATCTTTGTGGAATTCTTACCGGTAATTTCCCATCTTCATTATCGAAAACGATTTCCACGTAAGATTTGACCCCTGGTTGTCCACCGTACATGGGCAATTCCACTTTTGACCGCAATAGGTCTGCAGAAAGCACGTGCTCCAAGGCTAGAAATCATTGAACATAAACCCAAAATTACATTACAAAGAAAGACACGTAAATAGTGCAGGCAGATAATGAAAAGTGTGCTTTAATACAATACCTGAGAAAATGTTGCTTTTTCCACTACCATTTCGTCCAACTGAAAAAATGACAGAAATTAATGGATGTAAGATTTCAGGAACGTTAGATTTCGCAAATCAATGTTATGCATCTCACTAATTATGTTGAGACCCTTGACCAATTCGGAAAGAACACACTCCTTCTTGTAACTCTTGAAGCCACTCAGTTTTATCTGGAAATTCATATAAAAATAAAAATTAACTTACTAGATTCAACCCCGGGGGTTACACAGTGACTAAACAGGTAAGGTAGTATAAAATTACCTCTTTGATGAACATTTTCGTTAGCTTTTCCTGCCAATCCGTTCAAACTGGAGGAAATCTGTCAAACCTGTCCCCTCGTAGTACGCAGTAAGGAACTAATTAACACACATCAGAATTCAGAATGTAACCAACAACGTACCAAAAAACTACTTCCGTTTACCTTTTGACTTCACAAAATGAAACAAACCCCACGATGTACTATCAACTATTTAAGGCGAGCCACTGTTTAAAGGAACAACAAATTTTAAAATGTTTTCATGTCCATTTACAACCTCTGATCGAAGCATACCACACTTATCGGCATCATCAGTACCTTTTAACTGCATGAAAAAGTTGGAAGTGGTTCTTGGAAAAGAAATCTTTTCATAGTGCCGAAAACATGCCCGTAAGAAAACAATGCATGTGACTGTCAATGCTCTAAAAACGGCCGTTTTCAAATTACACTACATTTAGTTGACATTTGTCATTTTCTAGTCCGATGAACTCGCATGAAAATCGGAGTCATCGTCCTTTTTTCCAAAAAATGCTTTTACACAAAGCCAAACGGTTTTCGAATTGCATCTCTGTCTGTTTCTCATGTGTGTAAACAAACACTTGTTTTTCTCTGAACCTTTTTCATGCAATGCACGTCGATTCTCCAGCAAAAAACGAACCGCGGGAAAACTTTAAGGGATGCGGGAAGACTGACAGAAAGATAAAACAGTTTGTTTTGGTTTGTGAAAATTTAAAAGCTTACATTCGGTACAGATGATTACTCATTTTGTTTTGTGATGAGTGATTAGCAAAATTAGCAATAGCTAATTAAAAATAATTCTTCATTCCTGAAGTTTATAGCAAAACTTTTCCTCTCAATTGCGTGTGGTAGATATTTTACATTTTGAGGTATAAAAACAGGTGAGGGATCAATAGTATGATATCCGTTTCATCTGTTTGTTGAATTTTCTGTGTAAATATAATGATATTTAAATTTAAAGTACTACAAAATGGTCCAAAATTATTTTTGTTTTTAGCATTTGAGTTCGTGAAGGATTAATTATCAAGTCAGTAATGTTTTATAATGGCTGACACTCGATTGAGAAGAAGCCGGTCAGGCCAGCATAAACCGCGAGATAATCCATCTGTAATTATTGAAGAAGATGAAGTTAGTCGTAGTGAGAGTACCGCAAAAACCGTTATAACCAAACCCAAGGATGCCACCGTTGAAGTAACTGTAAAAGTGAAGAAACGTAGGGATAAAACTAGCGAAAGTAGTAAGAAGATTTTAGCTCTACCTCAAAAAGACTTCCGCAAAGGTGAGTCTTTTTATATTTTTGATATTTATCTTTTGATTCATTCATTAAATATTAAAAGTAAGTCATAATCAGCATTGATGATTGTTTTAAAGGCTCTTGGGGGGATCTACTAACAAGCAGCAAAGCTTCCATATTGCATCGAGCAGATGAAGGAAAATGTCGGAAAGAAATTCCAAAGGAAACACAGAAATGCAAGAAAAATTGCGACAAATCCGAACGGAAAATCTGTGACGAGGAGCACTCTCCTTTATGCCAGAAGATACCATTAACGGACGACTTATACCTTGAAACACATACCCACTTTAGAAGGCCGAGTTCATCCTCTGAACGTACGACTGTTAGCGTTAAAGGAGAGAAGATCTTGTGGAAAGAAAACGAAGAGCTCAAAAAGGAACTTTCACGTTTGAAAAGAGAAATTGAAGTGTCCAAAGTGAGGGCAATCACGAGCCTCAAAAGAAGCCCTATAAAGACTACACCGTTGACATCAAGAAAAGACAGTGAATATGAACAAGACGATGATCCCAAACCAATTGCTCCCAGTCGTGGCCAAGGTACTCAAACAAGCACTCGGTCGTTGGTATCACCGAAGAAAATCTCCAAAGCACCTGATCAAATAGATGGTTGTGCTAATTATGATCGAAAGCGAACAGTGGAAAGAGAAGTAGCCACTGAACCTCCCGTCACTCCTGAATTTATACAGTTTGAATCAATGAGGTTGCAGAACGAAGAGCTACGCCAGCAAATCTCGAAACTACTGAACGATATAAATCAAACTCGGACTGAAAACTATGAGTTTGTAAGCACCATTAAAGAATTGCATCAAACGGCAGATGCTCTCACAAGAGCCAACAGAGAATTACAAGAAAAACATAATATGTTAATTTTGAATCATCATGGACAGCAAGCCTTGCAAGAGCAGTTGTTACAAATAGTTTCTCACAATATGCAAATGAAGGAGGCGTTGGAAGCCCTTATCAACAAGCAGAACTCGCCTACCCCAATTGACGATGTACAACTAGCGCAATTCAGGAATGTGATCAAGTAAGTGCTTGCGTGAACTTGTTTTCAAATGATAAATTTCAGTGATTAACTATTGTGATTTTTAAAATTAAACAGGGATGTTAAATGCACCATCGCTAAAGAAATGGAAGGGCTTACTCGAAATACGTCAAGAGCTATGTATGCAGAAAAGGATGCTTCCATCTCAAGATTTTGTATTGACGACTCTTCACTTAATGACACAAACGCTAGTGAAATTCAGAGAATTCTTGGGTCAGTGGAAATACGCCGCGGTAGCGCACAAGAAGATCGAAGTAGCACACAATATCTAAATGTTGATGGCATTCAATTTATGGACAGGTAAATAATTTCTCAAAACTCAAATACTGAGCTTAAAATTAACTGTATATGTTGTTTTTTAACAGCAGTCGGTATCGGCCCTCTCCACACACCGTGAGCAAATATTCACCGAGGAACTCTACCCCAAACTCGACTAGTGCCTTATCAAGAGATCTGAGTGAAGCTAGTGCTGCTTCATATTCTCACCAGCAACCTAAAACATTTGATCGTACTGAAAATGAGTGGAAGAAGTTGGAGGAGGAAGTTTCTAGGTCGTTTGTATCTCTAAAGCATGAATTATCTAGCTGCTCAAGTTACAGCAGTGGTTCTTCATCATCGTCATCACCTAATCCGTCAATGATGAAACAGTGATTACCGATTGTACACTTGAGTTTAATTATTGTGCACTCTTCGTATTTTTTAAAGTACAGACAGACAGTTAAATACTATTGTGGATGATCCTAGTTTTTAAACTTTAATAGAAACCAGAAAGATTTTAATGATTATTTTGATACCTGTAGTGCCAAAAATTCTGTTCTGAATATTTTTCCGCTGAGACTCATTTACAATTTTACTCCTTGCAAGATGAAATAGTTTACTTTTAAAATGTCAATGCAATGAATGTTTTAATCTTATTTCATGACACTCGATATGGAACATTCAACATTAATACGAAGACAGTAACGAATAAAATATTGGATGAAATAATTTTTTAAAGATGGTTTTTCGTTATACGATTAATACTCACATTTAATATGTACTACATTATATAAATTCCAACAGCGAAGGTTGAGGAATGAAGCCGTTGAATTCGCAATCTGGTCGAGCATCGCTTTTCCGAGGGGCTCTTCACTTTGTTTTAAACTTTTTGGCCACAAGTATGCGGTCTAAGCCTAAGCATGCATGGAAATTAAAAACACAATACGAAAGCTACGTATAGCAAAGACTTGAACTATCGTCCAAGAGCATAGACGTGTAACGTGTTGCCCGGAGAAAATTGTGAAAACAAAGATGACTCATTGTGGAACCGGAACCATGAGCTACTATGACATATGTTAGCTATATATATGGCCAGCAGACCTTACTGTTATCCGCAAGTACAAAAACCTTACAATGCGAAAAGCTATACATCTAAAACATTACTATTTAAATTATGATTGTTTCGCATAAATACCTATATTATAGTGGCCAAACTATTAACAAGGTTAAGTGAAATTAGTTCAATTTTTAATCTTAAGTGATACAATAGTGTTTGATTACAACAAGACTGACCTTTCGCCAAACCATAGTGTACCATTAAGGTTCAATTCTCAACTATGGAAAGGTATGCAACTTGACTCATTTTTAACAACAATATAGCAACGAAACCTTAAATTATGACAGGCACTATTCAGAGGTCCAGTTTACCATGTCTTCAGGTCTATACAGTAAAACTAGTAAAAGTTCTAATTGCTAACCATAGCAAACAGAAGATTCAAAGTACAATCATACAGTGCAATAGATAAAAACAGACGACCACGTAGCTCAAGGATTTGTTAGCTGGTTTTGGTTTATTCAAATACCATCATGCCAAAAGCACAATACTGATTTACCATTTACCATTGTATACAAATACAAATTCAAATTGAGAAAACAAACTACTCTATAGAAAAGACACTTTTCTTGCTTCTGATAAATAGAAATCGAATTTTTCGTCAAGTATAAATTATGTTTTATTACATGTGGTAGGGAAAGCACAGCAATGTTCAGGGCTTCACTAAATGTATCTGCTAACCAATACATAACCATAACGTATATCAAAGATTTAACAGCAAATTTGTTTAATCCATATTTTTTGTAGTAAGATTCTCCGTTCGTGGAGTCTCACGACATACGACTAGCTAAATTCAAGCCGTTTGCAAACAATTACGCATACCAAGTACACACACGGATACAATGTGCTGAGAGTTCTCTTTTTCCGTCATGAACAAATGATTTTGTATGATCCATAATCGGTAACTAGATATCCAGCGAAAAATTCAGGTTTATATATGCCAATTGTTATATCTATAAAGAAACCAAGTTTCCAATGACGGATAGACACTGTACTTTCTTTCTCTTCTACCTACGATGTCTCCAGCCAAAAAGTCATTTTTCGCATTGAATCATTCCACTACTCAGAGTTTTTAGTAGTCAAAATACATGAATTCTAGTGTGTGTGTGTTTGTCATAGACTTTCCAGATATAATAACCTAAGGCTCCCTTTCCCCCGAGTATCGTCATGAATGACACATATATTTTCCAACTCTTCCGTTCTGCTGACAACTAAAACTCGTCTGAGACTTCTCTTAATGAACACTTTCATCAAGATACGCACACCTTTCCGATGTAGACATTTTATTTCGTGAAAATTACTCTAGAACAAATATATTACTAAAAGCTTGTAATTTTCACCACCGCTCGTCGTTCTTCCTTGGAAGGCTTTTAAAAGCCAGTCATAAATTACACTACCTCCAAAACAAAGTGCCATTAAGGGAACTTTACTAATTACAACTTTTACTCTACTGGCTATATAATTAATCTACAATACGAACATAACGTGAAGTTAAAGAAGCGAGTTTGACCATTTTTTATACCAAAAATGCTCGTGTCTCAACTCATTTGTTTATTTGTTGGATTTTGCCACAACATAAAAATCTTAACTCGCAACTAATTGACGCTAATTTGGCTATCTAAATGATGTCAGGTGCCAGTGCAACCTATCAAAGTCTGATTAGCCCGAGGTCAAGGGCCCCAATTGTATTGTCGGATGACGAAGCAACTGAAAGTATTCATGTGCCCAGGGCAGAGATCATTCTTCCATATACGCGTGGGCTCCCAATTGGCGATGAGTTTTACTCTCAGTCGAGTGAGTTTCATGAGAAACAAGTGCAAGGACGTTCCAGGCCCAAAAGCTCAATAGGATTTGTGATCGACAAAGATAGCGACAAAAAAGACGACTTGGACGTGCTCCCAACGTCGGATAACTGCTCCTCCACTTTTCTCGCACGGGCAGATAGAGTATGTCTATGAAATTTTATTGGTCACAATTTTATTCTTCTTTTCTCTTACGTTTTTTCCAGCCTCATTTGTTTATAGTTTGTAATTGAGTATTTGTTTCAGCAGAAATATTTAGTCTATTGTCCAGTCATAGTTAGCCAGAAAAGACAAGGCGTGTCGGGGTGACAGTCGGTGCCATCCTGGTTTTAAAATTGCGTATCATCACGCTAGAAAAAAAAACTTACGAGGAAGTATTGTCTCTATCTCTTTCTTGTTTCTGAAGGATTTTCTCTTGGCCTACAAAAAAAAAACCTCTGTTTCATCTTGATGGTGCACCCATTTAGTAGAAAATATCCAGTTTTTGTCTTTCTTCCAGGCGACCTTAATGTTATCTCTTTTGCCTTAAACTGTCCCATCTCAATTTACCATGTGCATAGCTTCACACAGTTCGTTTCTCGCGGAGAAAGTTTTGTCTGTAGATTATTATTATTATAGCATCTTTAACATATCGCAATGCAATTTCATGGAGGAAACTAGTTCAGCTTTATGGCTAGACAAAATTGGAGACATTACTTTTGCTAGGTATTATAACGCTATTGCTTACTGGTATCAATTTCAAATTGTTATGGGGTAAATTACAAAGCGGAAACGATATGTTAAAACAATCAAAATTGGTTGACGATACAATACAGGATAAACGATCAGTCCAACTTTTTTTTTATAGGATTGAACTTTCTTTACTGACTTCGGTTCGGAGGAGAAAGTTGTGCCTATCATTTTAGTTTCGATAAGTTGGACTGTCAGTTCAGTCTGGGGTCTCAATCAGTGCTTAAGTCTGGTTGGGATTAAACGGTCCTCAATCCCGGTCAGGGAGCGTTTAGGACGTATCTGTGTGCAGTTCAGGAATTAGTTGTTTTGTTATAACTTTCGTTTCAAACAAAAATGGATTTCAAAATATTTTGAAAGTTCATATGAATCTTTCCGTTTGATAGAAAACGCTTTCGTATAAATCATTCAGTCAATATTGAAAATTAATCTTTGGTGCTTTAATTTGTTTATTTCGTAAAAATGGAAGTTAGAAGACCGCGACCCAAGGTTTGTCATGATATCATTTAGTATGTGGTGTACAGTGTTGAGCTACGCTAATGCAGTCATACTCATCATCATTCAAAACTGATATAGCGTGCGAGGAAATGTTCTGTTAATAGGTATCTAATGGGATAAACCTTTCTGTTTCGTTTTGTCATTTTCCTGTAGTCGCTGGCATTGCCACCTCCAACTCTTTACAGTTCGCATACCATTCCTCCTCCAGCTTCAATCTTGAGGAATAGGGCAGCAGGAGGTGCATTAGCAATGGACTCACCTGCCGGTGATCTAATGACGGGGCTTTCTGCGACACAGCAACGGTTGGAAGATGAAGCAATCGGATATAGAAGACGGCTGGAAGGATATCGACAAGCACAACATCAACAAGCACTACTTGTCGCTAGATTGCAATCTAAGGTAACATTTTTGAAAAACTAGTACGGGTTAAATGCACTGTGTCTAATTTCTGTAATTTGTGTTGTACCAGCTACTTCAATACAAGCAACGCTGCGGAGATCTGGAAACGAAGTTGACGCAAAGTTCCGCGGCACGAGATGACCTTCGGTTTGGTTCACCAGTTGTACGTGAGTCCCTCCCTGAGTTCAGCACAGGCCGAGGGGGAGGTGCATACGCGACCTCAGGACCGTCTGGGGCTGCAGATTTGGATGATGCTATATGGAAATTAGAACAAGAACGGATTCGGAATGATAACCTGATGCAGCTAAATCGAGATCTCAGAAATGAGTTAGATGAAACTCGAAAACTTAACGGTGCTTTATCGGCAGATCTCCAAAAGCTGTCTGATGACTGGGAAAAACTCACTCGTCAAATGGTTGATAGAGAAAACTTATGGCGACAGGAGGAACAGGCGTACAGCGACTACTATGCATCCGAACATTCCAAATTACTTGCGTTATGGAAAAAGGTTGCTGCTACGAAGAGAGATTTCGTTGAGCTGAAATCAGCATCTGAGCGAGATATGTCTCAGCTGAAAAACAGTTTGGCAAGGATTTCCAATCAGATAACTGCAGGCATGCTAACAACCACAGTATCCACTCCTTCACCACAGCAGGTAATTCCATACTGAAATATATTGCAAATTTTCTTTCTTGATACAGTAATGACCTAAACGGAAACAACGAAAACTTCCATTGTTCATGCAAATTGGCGATAAAATTATCACGACTTTGGATAAGTGTCAACTGCTAAGCTTATCTATTTAATCAGACACACATTTATCCGAAATCCATTCAATATAGTGATTTAGGTCAGATTGCCTTGAGAAATACAATATTGCAAATAAGGGGAAAATACTTTCTCCATAGTTTGGATTGATGATAGTCTTTCCTGATTGATAAGGTCTGGCCAAATGGGTATAGTATATAATATATGTATGCATAGTTGAACACGTGTCACATTATACGCATATTCATAGGTAAAAGTAAACATCTATTTACTTTTAAAACGCACAAGAAAAATGAGTTAAAACGTGGGAGAGGTTGTAATTTCTTAGTCTCCCTCCTACTTTCTCCCATTTGCAGTAGACAGAAAAGAATATGATAATGTGTCTGGTTGGATGCACACAAAATATAATGTTCCACACTGAATTATAGTTATTGTAACAAATCGTACTTATTTATTTAGTACTGGTAGGCACAGACGACTTTCCCCGTTTAGGTAAAAGCTTACTCTATGAGGAAATCCAATTTTCCAAGTTTTTGTTTTGATTGAGTTCTCTCACGCGATATGACAAGACATTATATTTCTCTTGTCCATCACAAAATCTCTGCCAACCCTCTTCTGAATACTATCAAGAGAAAATAAACTGACTGTCTTAAATTGTGAGGAGAAAGGAATAATGAAAAAAAAAACCATTATTAATCTCTATTGGTCAATACGTCTACCTATAATGGAAAAAAAATGATGCTCTGTTAAAATTATTGCTTTGAGAGTATGTTATGCACCTATAGATTTAAGGAATTTTGAAGTTATAGAAGAAATCTGAATGTAATCAGCAGACATCACTTTCACTTTCATTCTTGACGTTTTTACAAATTGCTAATTTTCTACTTGTCTGGTTGAAAAACTGAATAGGAAGCGGAACACGCAGCTTTCGTGGCTCAGCTTACTCATGAAGTCACAATGGCTCAGAACACCCAGGAGAATCTGAGGAAACAAATCAAAGATAGGGACGACAGGATATCCGCATTGGAAGCTACCGTTGCCGCCTTAGATTCAAAATCTCAGTCTTTGGAGCAAGATCTAACTCGAATTTCCACACAGGAGTTGGGCTTACTTCAGAACAGCTTGAAGGAGATTGGAAAGCTGCTTTTGAGTGATTTCGACCAGCATGGAATCGAGGAAGGGCATGAGCTTCATTTGACCTCGACACCGGCTATTTTCGTGTATGACGATAGCGGGGAAAGTCCAACTGTCTTTGCGGAAAGCATCGTTTCTGCTGTTCAAGCTGCACTTAACAAGCGACAATTGCAGATCCACTCTCTTCAGGTTTGACTGATTTTTTTGTAAGAAACAGAGAAAAACAACCAATTCAAATGTCTAACGGATCTTTTTTACCAAATAGGTCAGTTTGGCGTCATCAAAGGAACAGCTATTGGTGACCAGAGGTCATGTTGATGCGCTAGAGCAGGACATCACAAAAGCAGAAGAGAAAGTAACCCAGTTGACAACGGCTTGCGAGCGACAGAAGGACGAGCTAGACAACATCCGCATTGAACGCGACACAGCTCAACGAACTCTGGACAATCTGAAGAACGAGAAAAACATTCTGGAACAACAAAGGCGAGCGTTAGCGTCAGAACTGGAAGGAACACTGAAAGTGAAAGGATCACTGACAACGAATCTGCAAAAGGTTAGTTTGATTGGATGGAGGTGGCGACACTGGCTTCTATCTTGTAGAGATAGTGGATCCCAATGAGGGTATTTAGGGGTATTTATAAGACTTTTTTTTCTTTTTTCCACTTGACAGTGTGAAAAATCGCTGGAAACGTCTAGAGAAGATGTGGACAGTTTGAACTCAGAACTAGACAGAATTAGAGCGGAACACTTGCGATTGACAAGTCAATTGAAAATTGAGCAAGAACTGAGCCTGAAAATCCGAGAGCAATTGGCAACAACGTCAGACGACAAGGAGAAGAATGCTGCGGAAAATAAAATTCTGAGATCGTCCATTAATGAGCTAACCTCAAAGTATGAAGATCTCTCCTTCCAGCTTGAGCGAAGTGAAGACGCACTAAAGAAATGGAAAATGGATGCAGAAATCTTGAACGAGAAACTTCGTTCTAGCTGCGACAAGTCGGAGACAACAGAAAAAGAGAAAAAGAAATGGCAAGAGAAAGCTCGCCATTTGGAGGAAGGGAAAAACCAGTTTGAAACCGATCTAGTTGATGCTCGCAACGACTTAGCCAGTCTTCGCCGCGAAATGCTAGATCTTGAAAGAGTTAAGACTGATTTGGAAACGAGATTAGAGAAGGAGACAGCACGAGGTGATAGCGCTGAAAATAGACGGGCCGTTTTGGAAAGTCAACTGGATTCGCAGAGGGAAGAATTTTTGCGAGAAATGAACTTGTTAAATGAGAGGGTCGAGGCTATGAATGAAGACCTTGGGCAAACGAGGTGAGATATCGTTGAAATTCAAGGTTAAAAAAATGGTTTGTTCTCAATTTTGCATCCTTATCAATGATTTTAACTGTTGCAGGAGAGAGCTTGAAGACACCTACCAAGCTCTGGAGCGTACTAAAGCTGATCTTAAAAACACCGAGAAACTGCACATGGAAGCTATTCACCTAATTGAATCAAAAGATGCATTCATTAAGAATTTGACGGATACAATTGAAAAAATTAAGGTCGAGAAGAATTCTCTGGAAGAACTGGAGGAAACTCTTAAAGTTACTTTGCTAGAAAAAGACCGTAAGATTGAGGGAACCGAAAAGTTACTTTCAGAAACAAAAACTCGACTTACTGGAGAACTAGGAATGTTGAAGGAGAAATTGATTAGGTTTGCATTTCAACAAACACGCTTATTATGAAAACAAAAAATATGAGATAAGCGTGAATTTTAATTAAACGTATGGCGTTAAATAATTATAGGGCTGACAATGAAATGCGAGCAATAAAAGAAATGGCAGAACAGGACAAAGCAGCAATTGAGCAAAAGTACACAAAAGAAGTTGCTTCTCTAAAGGCGTCTGGTGAATCCGGAGAAGAGAAAATGAGAACGGAGTATGAGGACAAGATCAAAGCTCTTCGAACTGACCTGGAGAATGACAAAAGGAATGAGAGCATTAAATTGAACAATGAAATCAACACTCTTCGGCAACAAATTGACAGCTTCCGAATACAATACGAGGAAGCACTTCTCAGAGCTGAAAATGATAAGCAACAAGGTTTGCTCCTAGCTCAACAAGATCAACAAGGTCTCAACGATAAGATTCGCCTGTTGGAAAGGGAGTTGGAGGATCTTAAGAACGACAAAGGTAACATTCAGAAAATGGCATGGTTTATTCAGGTGATTTTTTCTTCTGAACTTCGGTTGTAATTTCCTTGATAGACCGATTGAAACGAGAATGTGAGCAAAAATGTAATCACGAGAAGAACACTTCCGCATCCCTCCGCTCGGAATTGATCAAGATAAAAAGCGAGCTGGAGAACACAAAACAAGATGCTACAGATACTTTGAAACAGGTTGAGTTACGCTTATCGGAAATCGAAAGGGAAAGAGAAAACGCCCTCATGACTATTGAAGACCTGAGGAACAAGTTGCGAGGAGCGGAAGAGCGCGAGGCGGAGTTGAAACGAGACTTGGCTGAGGTAAACAGACGCCTGAAGGAATCCCAAGACACTGGGGATATCAACAAAAAGGAAATATCCGATTTGCGTCGCACGCTTGGAGAAATGGCTTTAGACAAAGAGAAAACCAACTCGGCAATGGAGAATCTGAAGGACGAGTTAAACAGGAAGGAAGGAGATCTAAACAGCCTGAAGAAAGATCTGCATAAGATGACAGTAGCATTGAAAAATATGGAGAGGGTGAAAGCAGAGCTGGAAGGGGAGGTACAAACATTATCAGTCAGACTAGATTCCGCAGAAAGGGACAAGTCAGAGGGTGGAAGGCAGCTGGATGAGTTAATGGACACGCTTTCCCACCATAAGACTATGATTGCAAAGCTGGAATCTGAAGTTGCCGAGCTGAAGCTAAAGCTAGATGCGGAAGCAGAGCGTCGGGATGATGTGGAAGCACAATGGAGAACAACCAAGAAGCTTTTGGAGGATTGTGAAAGTCAGCTTTCTATTACAAAGGGAGAGGAAGAGCGTCTGAACGCGAAGCTCGCTGAGGCTGAAGAAAGAGCCGCGTCGAGAGAAAACCACATGGTTTCATTTGCAGAGGAAAGTAAACTGAGAGAGAAGAAACTCATTGAGGAGAAACACAACCTAAGTTTATGCTTGACTTCCATTCAGCAGCAAGTGGAGCAACTCAGCGTAAGTTGATTTTACAAAGATTTTAAATTAGTTCAAACGAATGAGTGCGTGTTATCCTTATAATTGCTTGTTTGCTTTGAACAGAACAAGCTGAACAATGCGGAAAATCGGCTGAAAAATCTGGGAGAGGAAAGGGTCGACTTGGAAAGGCAAAAGAAAGAAGCTGAGTCAAAACTTGCGCAGATTTCTTCAGGTATGAAACGGCTTGGAATTATTACCGTAGGCTCAATGGACAATCCAGATGCGGCTAGGAGAGTTATGGCTACACTGCAAACGCAAATGGCGTCCATGCAGCAAGATCGGGATTCTCTGGCAGCTCAATTATCGTCCATGAAGGATGCTTTGGCTAATTCAGAAATGGCTAAGGGGCAACTTGAAGATCAGCTTATGACATTGGGAAGGAATTTGCAATCAAATAGATCCGATAACAAGGCAAAGGAAGTTTCAATCATGAATTTGGAGAAGGATTTGTCTCTGAAAAATGGAGAAGTTGCTCGTCTCCTGGAGAAAGTGAGGGAGCTAGAAGATGCGGTTAGGGGTAAGGAGGATACACTACGAGCTTCGAAGTCTGACAAGGACACCTTGGTTGATGACCTTGAGCGCAGCAGGCAAAAGTTAGAAGAACTCAAGGCAATCAGCGACTCTAAATTGTCCAAAGCTGAAGTGAACATGCGAGCACTGGAGGGCGACTTGAACCGTATGGCGCTTGTTATGCAGCAAAAGGAAGGTCATATATCTGCTCTTGAAGATAAATGTAACGGAATGCAACGGAACAATGCAGACCTGGAAGAACGATGTGCCTCATTAACAATGACAGTTGAACAGCTCAACATTTCGCTAGAGAAAGCAGCCCAAGCGGAACAAGATTGGAAGGATAAATTCAACGGGGTTTCAAGGAATGCTAATGAAGGATTAGCACAAATTAGTCAAATGAACGAAAAACTAAGAAGTTTGCTACGAGAAAAGGCGGCTTTGGAGCAAGAAAAGAACAATTTATCTGAAAAGTGGGAAGCTGTAACGGTTACTCTTCAAGATTTCAAACGTCAGGTGCAATCATTGACAGAGAAAAATCAAAAGTTGCGTATTGAAGCCGAGGACATGACACGAGCTGCTATTGATAAGCAACTCAAGATGACGGTAAGACAGATAACCATTTTGGCCTGAGTATACCAAAAGAACATTTTAAGTATTAAAAGGAATTTGTCTGTTCATGTAGTTGGCAGAGACAGGAAAAGAGGATATGCGCCAAATGCTTGGTGAAAAATTGGAATTACAAAGACGAGTTGACTCAATGGCTGATAAGGTGAGAGAGCTTGAGCGAGAAAATCGTGAGCTCGAAAGGTTGAAAGACTCAGTATCCCTGAAGAGTGTTGCTGGTCGATCACCACTGCCGCAAATGCGAGATAACACGATCTCCGTCTTGGAAGAAGAGAATAGCGATCTGAGAAGAAAGATTAATAAAATGGAGGCAGAGATAAGAGAGTTGGAAAGACGCCATACCAAACACATTGCTGAAGTCACCACACAAGTTAAACAAGTATGGTTCACAAGCTAATTTCTACAGCTTTCGGCTAACACATCCATGTCCAATTTAATATTGTTTCTTTTATTCTGCAGGAACGTGACTTTGAGTTGGAACGAGCTCGTGCAGCTAAACTGCAAGCAGAACGATTACTAGAAGCCCGAGAGTCTAACTACCGTCAACAAATTCATCGCCTTGAACAACAAGTAACCCATTTGAAAGAACAACTTGCAGAAGAAATTCGCCGGCGCCAGGCCTTCCTTTCTCGTAGCTTTCGAACAGGTCAAGAGATTAGGTCCCTTCGTCAAACCTTAGGTGATTCATTAAGAAACGTGTCTATGGATCCCAGCCCTGGAACAATGGATTCAGAAACACGACGGCTAGATACTACCTTGGACCTTCACAAAAGTGCATCCCAATCTTCTCTAATGGCAAGTCCCCAAATGAGAGACCCCTCTCCTGCTAGCTATCGACGAGATCTTTCAACCCCCGTTCCCCGTTCCTAAACTGTAAGAAGGTACTCAAGTAGTAAGATGGGTAACCAATTTATTTAACCTATCAGGATTGAAGAATCTCTTCTAGTCAACTCAGCACTGCCGTATTTAAAGTTATGTACATAACAAAACCTACATTAATATAAGTAACATACCCTAAGCATGGATAATTCCGAATTCGCATTCATACTCGTCATCATTTTTTTGCCGAGATAAACAAAATTCCATCCATAAATTGCGTCCAGAAAGAAACCAACAACAAAATTCATTCAAACACAAGTATACAAATATGAAACTGGAACGTAGCGAGATTCAATCTTTAATCCTTAGGCAATAGTGTAAGATAGTTTAATATGATATTACAACTCATTTCCTCCAGAGTGTAGGCTGTAGGTGCAGTTGTAGTTTAAAACACTGTATGTATGTTACAAAGGCATTTTATTGCTGCTTTCCCCTCGTTTTCATACTCCACAGGGTTTTGTTTTCCGCGAGTACTACACCATGTTGTACATACTTTTTCCGAGTTTTTCGTTGCAAGCTCAGTAATTATGGTTAATTATGTTATTTCCTGACTCTTTGGTTTGGAGTAGGCGTGCACTGAATTTGGAATTTGAAATTTACCTACGTAAAACATAAGAGCTTACAAAAAGAGCATCTCTGCCTTCAGGAACAAGTGCTACAGGATGGAAGAGAAAATAGGATGAGGATGATACTTAAGGATCTAGCCAGATTTAGCGTTAGAGAATGAATTCCTATGTGTCCATGTTCGACATAAAAAGGAAGTCATCACGCAGAAAAAAAACAAAATTAACGATTGAACTAACTTTATGCCTCAGGCTGCCTTTTTATTTTGCAGTAAAAGTTGTGCCTTGATGGCATTGCAAAGAAAAACGTGTCTTAAGAATAATGTGCGACGAAAGCACACATCCATGTAAACGATCAAGCAATCAAACAAACTGACAAAAAAACATCGGGGTTCATAAAAACTGTTTTCAGTATCTCTCTTCTCTTTTCTCGTTTTGGTTTGAAATGACAGAACATTATATTGGGAACGGGGATTACACCAAGGAGAAAGGTTTTTGATGACCAAATTTGAAACAACTTCATTTTTATTTCATGTCATTTTCTAATTTTCATTATAACGGCCTGAGTTTTTATTACTTGTCCAATTATGAATTAATTCTTGTTTTGATTTTAATGTGTTCACTGAGACTGCGTGTTTTAGTTCGGGTTTAAAATGTCAGTGTAAAATACATGCATGTGTGCTTTTGAGGTAATAGCATTACAATATACATTTTTTAGAAGACTAACTTTAAACTGGCTACAACTCAAATTGCGTTTATTGCTCGGCATTGTTAGCGACTGTAAAGAGCACTAGAAGCGAGGAAAAATGCAGTCATGTGTAGTAATTATTACAGGGGAATAGAAAATTGCTACTCTAACATGAATAACTTACTAAGTTATCATCTGGAGACAACCAGCGTCAACAAAGACAAAACCGTTTGTAGCCCCATGCTATACGGCTATGGCGAGATAAAAACATTTAGTGTGAGGTAGATACTCGTTATGCATATAATTTCAAATTCAGGTTAAACGAAGTGAAGGTAAATTTTTGTAGAATCACAGCAGATACCCTTTTTGAAGATTTTGATGCTACAATTTTTGGTAGCAGTAGCTTCTTAAGATCCTGTACCTAATTTTTGCCTGAAAAGATTTTGAAAATTATCCTTACCGTCCCACAAAAAAGTTAGTACTTTTATTGTTGGAGAAATTTTTGAAATAAAACACGACGGAGGTTTACAATAGGTGCTTGTAAATACATTTTGCATAGAGAAGTAATTAATTACAGTTGAATGTGAGATGAAAATCATGTAAAAATGTGCGAATGCGAATTAGCAGTATTCAACAAATATAGTTTTGGATCTAAATTATAAGTTCCAATGGATGTGAGCTCTGATGGGGAAGGGATGAGAAATGGTAACGAGTGAAAAGTATGCTCTGGACACCAAGAATGTCGGAAAAATCCAAGATAAAGGATGGCTGGAGTGTGTTTCTGGGGCAAGTTGGAATACAAGTTTACTTTCTTTCATTTTCAGAAACAGAGGTAAGAGTACACCACAATACACGCTGTAAGCGTCACTCAGATTTGTTGGATATTGTTATGCATTCAAGCACAACTTAATTTTTTTATGGATAGAATACTTTGACATTCAATCAAACAAATTTTGTGTAGATTTTCAGATGTATGTATTTTTACCAATGACTCCTCGAATTTTCTCATAATTAAGGACATTAAAGTTGCGATATTAATAGGCGATAGAAATAGTGTCTGAATAATGTCATGATTGCTTTGCAATGTCATGAATGTTGAATAAATGGTTGCTGGTCTAATAAAACATTGGTCATTCATAACAAAGTGATTTATCTTGGTACAATTAAATCTTATCATGCATATTACGTCATAATACGTCAAGCATACGACAAATTCCATGAAGGCTTATAATGTGTAATTTGGTTACAGAGCGCAAATGCGTTAAAGTTAAACCTTTCAACCCAACATCAAATGTTTCTCTGAAGATGAAGGTAGTTGTTCTTTTAATTACAAAATACAACAATTGATGTTACGCCAAAGACACTAGTTTAGTCTAAACTGTTTCTTCAATATTGACTTACCATTTTATCTCTTTGCTTCTCAAGCATCGAAGAGAGTTTGGCCATTTTAGTAAGCTCAGATCGAACTTCATCAAATGTAGTCGTCCTGCTGCTGAATTGGTTTAAAAGCTTTTGTAGTTTACCAAAAGGCAAACAATGCTATCCCAAAGGAGAAAGGGACTACTTAATCTGAATTAACCTTTCCAGAAAACTGTATTATAACTGAAAAGCTACGAATCATTTGACTTGAAGATATCCCTATTCTTCCGGGTGTAGACAAAGTTTTGTGTACGGATTCAATTTAACAAACCAGAAGCATAGAGTCCTAAAATTGGAGGTACAAATAGCCGTAGGACAGTACCAACCAACAATAATACCATCAATAGGCCCTTCAATAGCTCCCTGTTTCCCTCCGAAGGGATCACTTCGTTCATGTTAGCTCAATTAATTATGGGCGTAAGTTCTTCAAGACTATTTTCAGTATTTAGCTCCGACTAAGAATTTAATTATTGTGTGTATTTGTGTATATAATTGGAAAAATAAACTTTGATTAGCGAGAGTCCCATTGTAATATAATTAGCGGCACAGAGGATTTAATGAAATTATTCCATTCAGCCCTATTCACGTTAAGCATCTTAACCTTAACATTTCACATTACCAACATTTTAAAGAATGGAAGTCTCTTCCGGTGGTTCCAGTTTTAAGCGATGCCAAATTTATCAGTATTTCTAGCTTTATATAATGAAATATTATGGTTACGAAAGACGAAATTACTATAAATGAGATGGAAAATAGAACAATTGTGAGCAAATTTTTTATGCAGTTTACAATCACCTCACCAAGCCTGTTAGAGCTGATCCTCCGATTCACCAACTTTTGCATTCGTCTTTCACTGAAAATCTCTATCGTTTCATTATAGTAAAGCAACAAAAAGGCGTCAGCTCGTTTGCTTTCACCAGAATTCAATTTACTGAGATGACTTGAGGTTCTAACCCATTTCAATTTGGACCATCATGATTGCTTCCGAAACTTTGGTTGAAATATGTCCTGTAAATCTTTTCAATTCATTTTAATGATCGTTGGCTAGTTGTGTTGTGTTGAGGCGAAATAAATGAGTATTTTCAAAGGTTAGACGCGCTGCACTGTATGAATCTGATTGTAAGAGACAACAACTAAACGGATTGAAGAGAAACGGGATATTTGATTCATACCTTAAGTATACATAAGAGCTACATCCGAAACAAAGTTCAATCTTGTAAATTAGGTTTTTATATATTCATTCATCTTAACCTGATTGCAGACAACTGTATAAATCTTTTACATAAACAAACTCTGTTATAGTTCACATCGTACTTTCAGTTGTACGGTATGAAATCAAAATAGTTCCTTGGAAAAAACCGGTACCATTATTGGAAGTGTTTGATGATGAAATTCAACTTCACATGACAGGATTTGATTAGGTTTACATTAGCCCATGGCATTAGGTGCCATTGATGGTGTGATTTCCCACTGGCACGTCGTTACGCTAAGTATACACCATAGAGTATAAATATATAAATATAGAGTTTCAAACCAAGTGCATTTGACCGAAAGTTACGGACACCGATGATTTGTTTGTTTATTTGTTTGACCATGCCAATATCTCTTTAATACATGCATTAAACAAGCTGAAGTAGCATGGTTACATCTAGCTTAAGCGAAAATCTTTATGGTTATAAAACTTAATGCTTTACTGAAGCCCTGTAGTAAACAGCGGCATGGATACCCAGGTAAGTTACCTTTAGTAATCGTCGGTGTCCACAAATTTCGGAGGTTTGCTATGCCTTGGTATACACATACATCAGCTCCAACTAGAAATATTTGGAACTTTACCAAATCCAATTGCACAGCCTTGAAGAACTTGGTATGATTATGTTTGATACCTAATACACGGAGCATTTCTACCAAACTGTTTCATATGAGTTTTCGCTATATACACCAGTATACCACAATATATCCATGTATGACAATCAGCAACGGAACAAGTCTAATCCAAACGGACAATAAAAATCAGCAACGAAAGGAAATAAGGGCTGAAAATGCTTTTCCCCTTCTTCTCAATCTTTTTTCTCTGATTTTTCTTTTTTTTTTACTACTGTACTACATGCCCGTGGAAGAGCATGACGGGAAGATGGCACGCACAAATTCATAACCTTACTCCATTCATATGTGAGGAGAACGATGAAAAACGCATAGAATCTTTGCAGGTAATATTATGTAAGTGTATATGCTATATTTGTATGAATGGGTTTTCTATGATTTACTCTTTTATTATCATCAACGGTTCTTGTAGAAAGTATGGTTATACGCCTAGTCTGTAAATCTAGAATATTTCTCTCATTTTTTGCAGATGCTCGGATTGCTTGGGAAAATACGTGCGGTCTTTCTCGCGATGTACTAACAAGAATACCCCGTAAATCTGATCAGGACTGATTGGCTAAATGGTAAATTGGATGATTGGATGTCAAACATTCACCACCTTCCAATTTGTAATGCTCGTACCCATACCGCAAACATTGTTCAACTTTGCATACAACAGTGGATGTGTTGCGGTTTATAACTTGGCTATTGTTCTCGCTGAGTAAATCTTTTCGTAGAAAATGGCAAGGCTGAAGAAATTTTAGTGAATGTTTATACAAGCAATAGTTTTATCTGACACGTTGTATAAAATGCAGTTGGCAGTCCCAAAAAGTTAGGTTTGCTATGTATGACTTTCCTCCTGCATTTTCCACGAAAATATAAGCGAAATCAATTTAAATACAAAAAAACACTTTAGATATTTTAAAACTTAATGTTTGTTGAGATATATTGAGCAAAACGAAAACAGTGAATGAAAATCTTTAGCAGCAGGTTTCACAAGATGATAATAAACATGAGGAAAGTATTCCATTTCCTTTTGAATATGACAGGGAAAAGAACAAAATAGTAATGCTGTGTCCACTTTTCAAGCTGTCTTTTCCAGACTTGATAGCGTCTGAAGTTTCCAAAAGTATAAACATTGAAAGGGTTTCACGAATGAATTCACCGGCACCCTTGAGCAAAAAGTTATTTTCTGGACATTTACTTTCTCTTTGACCCATCTGCCCTGTCATTTGCATTCTAAGTTACTTTTTCAGGATACTTCTGGAGCTGTCAGAGTTGTCTCTGATCTGCCGAATGCCGATTGAATGTTATGTCAGTTACGTCAGGGTGGCTATTGCTTCAAATTTGGTCATTGGAAGTGGACAACCTTCCAATGTATACATGGTTCATGCTTTTCTCAGTGGTGTCATTTTGCGGGGTTGTCTTCAATTGGTTTCTACTTCCTGAAACTAAAGGGCTGAGCCCTAAGCAAATACAACTTTGAACCCAGTGCATGTCGAGACGATATTTGTTTTGTAAATGTGTAGAGTATGGTGCATCTAACGGCTAATAAGCATCCAGCTAATTATTATCGAGTAAACGAATGGGAATAATATTGAAAAGAAGCGGCAAATTATTTGCGGTTGACTAACCGAGCAAACGTGTTGCATGTATATTTTTAATCATTGCTCAATTATCAAAGTACCGTTTTTTATCATTGCAAAGGTCGTTTTTTGGGCTATAATCACGTTAAGGTGGACGAGAATCACTTTATGTAAATTAGCCATCCTGGAAAAAGCTGATTTAACCACAAACTCTTTGTTTATATTCGCGTAAGCTTCAAATCCTTGTTTGGCTGCAAATTTGAATTGCCTCAACTCTGAAACCCACAAGATATTATTTAAATCAGAAGTAATTCAAAGATTCATAAAACTACCACAATCAGTTTTCATTTACTGTTAAGATTGCAAATGCAATTTCGTTTTCCTCTAAGCAAGGTCGGCCAGGTTTTACTGTCATAAGGCACTTCTTTGCTAGAATACCCAGTGATTAGGCGATTGACATCCCAAGTGGGCGTGAAATCAGCGACCTTTAAACTTAGGCTCTCCAAATTCTTCATGAGAGAATAGACTTTAACTATTGCTGCGGCTCCGACTCTGGAGGAGGGGAATTCCAAGTCAAGTATTTTTACGTTTGGGAAGTAGTTGGCGAACTTGGCCATCATAAGGTTTGGCTTCAAACGAGGATTATAATCTTGAAAGTATTTAGTAGCTGTCACATTTTGAAATGGTGAGCTGTTTTTTATTAGGCATAAGACGGTGTCATTCGTCATTCCTTTGATGGTTCTCAATTTTGGAAGGGCACGAGAGAGAATTTGATGTCGATTGGTTTGGAACTGAACTGAGGGACCTTTGATAATTATCTCTTCCAGAGATGACATGTGTCCAATTTCAACAATGCGACCGCCCAGGTCTCCACGCAGTTCTACTCGCTTAAGAGTGGAGCTTTGCCGCAAGATCAGCTTTGATTGGAAGGGACCTTCCATGTTTTCCATATTACGAATGGTGACCGTTTTAAGCTCTGGCCAATACTGAAGCTCGCTTAATTCATCAACACGGGGGGAGATAGCCATTGTAAAGCTTAATTCTGTCAGACATCGGGGCAATTCCAGAAGGCTTTTGTTGCATTGATGCTCATCAATGGCGATTGATGCAGCACAATTTTGAATTGCTGTTGCGCTTTTAGTAATACTGGTCCATAGTTGAAAAGCAGCTCGCACGTCAGAGTCCGCCCATTGGGAAAGTAGACCCATGTATTCCTTGTCAATGCTTAGATAACTGTCTTTTAATCCTGGAAGATGAAATTCTTGTAGTTCATTGTTTCTATTTTCTAAAACCATTACAGGTATATCCAATTTCAATTGAGAGCGAGACAATCTCTTGATCAAATCTGTTCAGGAACTTGACGACATCCGGTGACCATTCATGTATGACGAAGGTAAGCGGTAGGTTGCACTGCCTAGGACACAGAGTTAGTTACTTAGCTGGGTAATTAGTTGGGTAAACAGTAAACATTGGGTAGTGTCATTTGGTGTTGGGTAGTACTGGGCATGGGCAGTAGGCAACCCAACTTTTGGCAGTGATATGGTGTGGTAGTGGTAGTGCTTGGTAGCATGCTACCTAGCTACCCAAATCCCAATATTTACCTAAATCCAACACACAGGGTTAGAAACTTGTGAAGACATTCCTTCTTGAAGAAGTAGCTTCCTGCGTGGATGGCTGGTAGCAAAGTCCTTACTTTCCGTAGCGCAAAGAAAGCTTCTGCTCGCCATAATCGGCAAACGTTTCGAACAAGGAGGAGTGCTTTTAAATTTTTCTCGTCTGCGAATTTGCTAAAAATTTCCTCAAGCAGCTACATAAAAGCAAAAAAATCATTACTAATTAAAAACGTTTCAATTCTACCCACATACTCTAATATCCCCAATTATCATGAATGGATCATCTCACCTCTCGTAAATACAACACTTTGTGTTCAGGGGTCAGTTCATATTTAGAATGAAGGGTCCGAGCTTTCTCCATTTTGAAATTGAATTGGGCTGTTTACAAACTGTTTACAAACTGTGATTATACTCTTTGGTCTATCTTGTAAAACCAAAACCGGAATGATTTTTGAATAGTATAATTTTTTTAAAACCTTTTATTTCAATTTACAATTCACAATTAGGGAATTATGACATCAAAATATATAATAATAATATAATTATCCTTTGTATCATTAGTGATATCAGTGCTAATCTTTCAGTGTTACTATACTATAACTGCTCATCAGTGTCACAGTATTTAATTTTTAGTTCCATACATTAAATTGTCTAGAAAAGAACTTAGGAAGGAATGTTTTTTTCAACCATACAACATTACAAGTGTCAATATGTAGTTTTTATCGTTATAAAAATTTAAGTGCAGTCTTAGTTTCTTGTATCCTATGCCACTTTTTCCAGAATGTATTTTAGGCACGGGAAATACTTCCTCCATCCAACTTATTTAGTAGCATAAGCATAAAACTAGAGAGTTTAGGCTCGATATATAGCAAGCCATGTCGTCTTCGAGCCGTCTAAGGATGTGGTTGTGCTGTAGCTCGGACGGCCAAAAACGAGATATTAATGCTCTATTGCCGGGAGGATAAATGATACCGAAAAAGAATGTGGCAGCTCGTTAGTGTAATTGGTCAATATTTAGGTATGATTAGTGGAGACCTCCGCACTCTTGAGGAAAACTCAGTTCCCTCGTATCAAGTAAAATATGCTTTATGCTTCTTCTCTTATATCTCTTCTTTTTATCGCTATAATATAAATATAAAATGCTCCATCTTTATTAAGAAGAAACATTTGTGTAACTCAATGCAATCTGCGTACAGAATTTCCTTCCTATGACTGAGAGCTTCATTAGCAGAGAAAGAAATCTTAGAATACGCAACAAACGTTGACAATTATTGAATAGCTTCTATTTTTTCCTTAAGGTACATACTAAATCCGGGATCATTTGGCAAAAAGTGAAGGTAGGTAGGTATGATGTGTATACAGGTTGAATGAGTATGAACATAAAATATGCAAAGTTAAACCGGACGGAATTTTAAGAAGTATCATCGATTAATTCACTCCAGGGTTGTACTTACTTAAATATTTATGCTGTTTCATTCATTAGCATCAGCTATGCAGTTTTTAATTTCCTCTTCCTGACGGAGATGTAAGAAGGACTGAAACAACAAAATATACAGTACGTATGGGATAGTGAAAATATTTCTTTCCTAATTAATTCAATCCATTAAAACAGTTTTAAATTGTTAAAATTTCCGCTTTTGTTTTCTTTGAGAAGAAAAATTTAATGAATGAAAACGCAAGACGCAGAATTGAAAAAATTTTCCTACAATTCAAAAATACGCGAAAGGCCAACAATTAATGATAAACCGTCATATGTAAGTCATGTAAACAACATCATGAGATCTATTATAACCCTTCCGTCCGTATAGCCGTCTTCTGCTCTGTCTAAAATCTGAATCCTCACCGGTAGAGAGAATATTCCCTTGCCAGTTACAGTTTCCTTGGATTTTAATGGAATTTTATATAAAAAAACAAAACATTTTAGCCTCCTCAACGAGATACGCCACATATACATTTCGCCACGGCTTTAGATTGGTACTATGGCTATTAACCGAGCATTTCGCATAACGATGCTGCATTGACAAGTTTTCATTACACAGCTCTAAGTAACTCTAGCACTTGCTGGAATAATAATAATTTACGTAAAAAAAGCAAACTGCACCAGTACCAAGTACCAGTGCGTTTTTCATACAAAATTTCTCACTTAAAACCGTAATAAATTTCCATAATTTCTTCGGAAAAGTTCTCATTCCGCTTTCGATTTTGTATTAAAGCGATTTTAAACTCTGTTTCAATAACGGAAAAAGAAAAAAAATGCTGATGTTGATTTTTGAGTACAGTCAAATGGATGGCAACAACAGCAATCAAAGGACAATGACAAATGACAAGTTATATCTACAACTACGATGTAGATCTCGATCCGTCTAGTTTCATTTTCATCGCTCCTATTACGATCAGCCTCGTCATCAGCATAATGATGTGACCCATCTGGGGCCAATTACTTAGCCATTTTTCAATTGCTTACACGCAGCCACTATCATCTATCGTTTTCATCTACCACTCCATAATAATATATCAATGATTCAACGAGGTATTATTCACCTAAGGACCTCGTTTAGTTGTCCATATTGGATGTCGGTATGTCTGCCATATTTAACGAGAGTTTATAACTACACATCTAATCCAGTATATAAAACCATTTTTTCAGATCGTTGAAAGGAAATAAGAAAAACGGCGAACCTCGACCAACATGATTGCGTAGGCGAAAACCTAAAGAAACGCCAAGCGTAACTTGCATCAAGAAATATCCCGTATTATAAACATTGAAACCAAGCAATTTTACTTTTTGAGTGGTAGTCTACCGTGGAGCGCTGTTCTGCTCGGAACAGCTTCCGGAATCTGAGTGAATGTTGATGTCGGAAAGTGGGGAACGTGAGATATGACACAAATAAGCGAGCATAATGAGTTCCAAGTTAGTTCTTGGAAGAGTATGGCTATAAAAGCTTATGCGTACATTCTTCTGGTTTTAAATGGTGGAGACAACGCGAATTGCTTCGGAAATTCCAATTATGATGTTGTATACTGTCACTAGAAAGATGAAGCATGCATTTTTTGTGGTAGGGCTTACCGCTTTTCACTGTGTCAAATTGTTGCACAGCTCTAGTGGCTCGCTTTACAGTTGAACTAATGGTGCTTCTTCTGCATAATAACAGGCAACCAGCAATGTGGTGGTTCAGTCTGGTTCGCTCTCATTTTCTTTATTTAATTAATGATGAATGATAAATGATGATGGGACGGTTATAGAAGACGTCCTTGCTTCGTCGAGTGATTAACGTGACAAGACTAATACTATCAGCGTTCTTGCTCTATTCTGTATTGTATGTCTTTCTAAAGTCATTCTGCTTTGAATCTAGTTTGTACATTCACCAGCTCCTCTTTGATATTAACGATACTGTCACTCTATAAAATGTTCTTTGAGCTAAAGGGAGTGAAATAGATTCATTAATGAGAAGTCCGTTGTGTTTTTCCAACCTAACAAGTATTTATGAAATGGCTACCATTTTGAGTCCTTATTACCAAAATTCCGAAATAATTTTCTTATTGTGTATCAAAGTACTTCCATCCTTTCTCTGGTAATAATTAGAAGTTTTAGGGTGACGTGACTATCAACCGTCTTGGGAAAATGTAATCTACTCAATGGAAATTAATTATTGTGTTTGGAAGTCCAATGCATTCAATTATAATTTTGAATAAAAGCTGTTAAGAACAGCTATAAAGACGAAGCTGAACGTTATCACTGAATGTGACAGTTTAATAGTCTGATGGAAACGTAAAATAGGATAAAAGTACAGTTATAAGTTTTGATTTAGGATATGCGTTAATAAATA
>JAAXOA010000040.1:0-50937 GCA_036561885.1 Salina celebensis | reverse complement strand
CTGTAGAGCACCCACAGACAGACGGACGGACAGACGGACAGACGGACGGACGGACAGACAGACAGACGCAGCCAGCGATCTCATTACTAGCTGAACAAAGTTCAGCTTCGTAATAAAATGTGTGAGAGGGAAGCGGAGAGGTAGCAAAGATTTCTTTTTTGGGAAATAAAAAAGGAAAGAAAAATGTTTTCCCTTTTCAATCCCCACCTATTTCCTTTCCCCTCTATTTTAACAACTGCGAAACGCATACCTGCCACTCCTATTTCAAATTCACGATTTCATATATGTATGTGGAATGCACTAACTTTCTTGATAACCTACTATCACTAATACTTTTTGTTTCCAAAGCCTTTTACCCTTGCAGCAGAATAATCTCTCATTCAAAGTTGAAATAATATTCATACCATCATTTCCATAATGTTTGAAAATATATGCTCATTTTTATAAATGGCTACATCATCTATGGCAGTTTTTGCGTTATCTATGCTGCTAAAACAATTTGAAAAGTAATAAAAGTAATTTTTGTCTCTTTTATGTTTAACATGATAAAAATATGATCAAAACTTCGCCAGTCCTTCTTTAGACATGAAACAAATCCAAAGTCTTTCCAAACCAAAAAAGAAACTTGTTACTACAATTGGACGAATCAGAAATTCATGAAAAAACATATTCCAACGCAAGCGCAATTGAATAAAGTTCAAAGTTAAAATTTCTGTTTTACTTTTACAATATTTACAGAAATGAAAAGTACTGGAAACCAAAGCTTCCTTGACTCTCTCATCCCCATGAAGCGATCTAGTACAAACAGGAAGTGAAAGCCGGGAAAAAGTGTGCGTGTGTATTGTACAACTGAAGTTTTAGTAGAGCAACGAGCAACCCTATATAATACTTGCACGGGACACGGGTAAACTCATGTACGAGAGGACAATGACCTCCCTGCTTCCTCAACTCCACCACCTCCACCAGTTCTGCTGTTGCAGCACAGTTTTTCTAAGCTCGGTCGATAGCAGTGCTTGCTTCACCGATGTCATGAGCGGCATGAACGCGAGTGTCTCGGGTGGAAAGCGTATATACCCATGCTCTCTGTCTACTCAAGGCCTTTCTTTATTGCAGTCTTCCCCATTATAAATCCGTCGAAAAACTTTTTCTATAGATTTCTCTCTCCCCATCAGATTCCCCCTGTTGTTTGCTTTAAGACTACAAAGCGCTAGCTAGCATAGGAAAGAAAAATAGAGAGAAAGAAAATTCTGACTTTTTTCTATCGAAATGGTCCTCTAAAATACATCTAAGCCCAGACAACAACTCACAGACAACACCTCCTTTCGTTTCGAAATACAGAGAAAACTCCTGCTTTTTACATACTTTTCCCTGTCTTGCACACGCTGGCTAAATTGAATGCGGTGGAGGAGAAAGAGAAAAACGTAGATATAGTTAGTAACCAAATGGTTTGTTAGTTGGTTATTAAAAGATGATATATATAACTGTTATCAGTTGCATGGGCTAGGACATCCAACCCGGCGACATGCTTTATGTTTTATGCATGTATCAATTCATTTATTATTACAGTTTTCTCTCTTTCACTCTAGATAAAGCTATACATCATTATGAAAAGAGGAAAAGAAAAGATGTGAAAGTATCTACAAGAGTGAGGATGTTTTGTTGAAATGAAAAGTTTTTGTTGTGCTTTCACTTTTATTAGTTCTTGTGAACAGTTGTGCAGTTTTTTGTACGAGAGGTTATAGTACAAGGAAAATATGCGTAGTATGAACAGGAATTTTCTTAAAGGAGAAAGTTATTTTAGGAAAGAAAGGAGAATGGAATCGTAGAGAGTGGAGATAGGCAGATCGTGTAGCAATTAGATGCAGGAGAAAGTAGTAGCCATATGGAATTCCAGGAAAAAAGACTGTTGGGTAATCGTTTCATAAAGTTTCCCGAGTTATTGACGTTTTCTGGAAAAGAAAGTTGGGAAAATACAGAAGTTCTGAGAAAATTGTATGCTCATCGCTGTTAATATTGTCGAACAATGTAGAGGTGTCGACATGGATCACAAGAAAATGCTACTGGGTATGATGAAATTGATTAAAAGAAACATTTGCAACCGAAACTCAAAAGGAGCTAATCGAATGTTGAGGTTGACGTAACCTGATTAACTTTTCTTTCTCCCATGAGAATATGCAAATTAAAGCAAGCTACATACTTATGTATCCGATGGAGCATTTAGAGTTCGGTAGTAGTAGTAAGCCATTGCAGTTCACATTTATGATTGCGAATAGTTAAGCCAGCGTGATTCTTTACAAACATAAATGTTAAACGTAATCTATTTGCCACCTATCGTGAAGCAATGCCACCAACTGTTCAGCTACGGGAAAACGGAAGTGAAAGCTCGACTGGAGTACGGACTTGAGACGGTTTCCTTTCAATGCCGGCTCAGTAGTATCACCGGCTTGCCCATGCTTGAACAACTGTTCGTCATATATGGACACGAGGAACAGGTTTGCAACAAACCACCAAGATGGAGACAAGTTTCATTGAATGTTCTTCACAAGTAAAAACAAAACTACATACAAGGTTATTTTAGGGAAACATTGTACAAAGAATATTAAACATTTTAATCAGAATAGATCTTTCGTTTGCAGAAAACATATAAGAGGATAATGGCTTGAGCAATACGATATTTAAACTTCAGACGTAATTGAAGAATTTGTCCCGGTGTCCGACGAGCTTGGAGACTCCCTACTTTCATACATCCAAAAACCTTTGTAATCCGTGAGAATATGCATCACAGTATGGCCACTTCCACTGGACAGAAATTAAAGAAATATCATATTAATCAGTATATTATACAGATTATAATTATTATAATGAATTAAGCCTGCGCATATAAGCACCAAATGCCGTTTGCACAGTCAAGTGTACAAGATATGGACACAATAAAAGTTTCTTACCTGTTTACTAAATCTTGGAATGTTACTTTGAGGGGATCTTTTGGCTTAATCATGTCGAATATTTCATCTTTAATATCACAAAATTTCACCGGCTCCGGAGTGCTCTTTATCATGTAAGTTTCGATTTCCTGGTGAATACAATATTGATGTTTTGATTCATTTAAATGCTCGCAACAGTAATTCCTTTGAAAGAAATTAATAGACTGAGGTTGAGGTTACCTTATAGAAGTAATTAAAGTCAAAGGCATTCAAATGTCCTTTGTGGTCCACGTCCATAATTCGGAAAAAGTACAAAATTGAAGCTGGTTCCTTCCTATTTTCAACTGCGAGAACGAAATCCAGATACGTCCTATAATCCATTTCCCCGTCGAAAGTAAGACACTCTTGAAACAGACGGTCCACAAAAGTAGACGTAAGGGCTGCTTTATTGTTATAGCTAAAACAGACGTAAGGTTTCGTACTCATTGCAAGTTGGTCAAACATGTTGAAAACAAATTATTTTTTGGTGAACTTACTTGATAAATTCTTCCTTACTTAGCATACCATTGTGGTCTTTATCTAAGTTCAAATATCGAGCGTATACGTCCATTGCAGACTCATGTGAAAACCAGTTATTTTCTTGTGGAATGGTCTCCTCTCTTAACTGCAGATTAATGCAAAATTAAAAGAATGGAGCTTGATCCCTTCTAAGATTATAGTATAAATGTACTTACGTCCAAAAAATCATCGATAAATCCACACGACAGAATATCCAAAATTTTAATTCGTCCGGTATGGTATGGGTCCAAGAAGAAGAAAAACTTACGCACTGCGGTTCCAGTGTAAAATGGTAAAAATGTTGGATCCATTCCATTAAGCCGAGGAAGCGTTGGGATAAGTTCTTGAATATAGCACTCAAGATTCTAAATTCACCAAGACAAGACTCACAGATTGTAAACGAAAACAGTTTTTAGCTATGTACTGCACTGCGGTATATGCAAATGGTTTACCTTATCTGTGATATAGCCTCTTCCATTATCATCGTAAATAGAAAGCCCTACTCGGGTCTGCTGATACCAAGTCCTTTTCATAATGTAGTTGAATACTGAATTGGCAGAAACCCGACCTGCCGGATCATCGGTATAAAGTTTTAGGAACAGCTTGGCGGTTAAAAACTTCCTGTGAATTATAGTTGTGCAAATTAGTTCATTAAATTACTAACTAGGATTTGTTCACTTGTGCTCGCTTACTTTAGACTTTTAAGATTTTTTCGACCTTCCAGCTCGTCGACAAACTTTCGGAAATCAGAATAATAAAGAAGTTTCTCTCCAGTCAAAGGATCCACTGATGTAGCTTTCTCTTCTAGCTTTTTCCAAAGGTTCTAGACAGGGTGTCATAATTTGAGGAGAGAAAATATAAGACTTCACGGCAATTTTCGCCATGATATATGCATTAAAAAATATAAAACTTACAATCAACTCATCATGGTCGAATAGTTCGTCATTTCTTCGTTGAAGTAGTAGTTGTCTACTCTCGTCGCGTATTTTACTTTGCAGGACACTCTTCACTTTGTAATCCTGCAACAAATACGTTTCCAATTATTATTTTTTAACTTTGCTGTACATGTGTGAAAGTTGTAGCCAAGAAAGCATGCACTGACCTTCACAAAAAGCTTTGGAATCCTACTATTCCCCTCAATTTGGCCGAGTTTCCTCTTCATATACGTCTCCAAAAGTTCGTCATTCTTTGCATCATCCCCAATTGATTCCCCACTGGTTTCCACCTCATAAGTTACGTTCAGTGCAGGGTCGTCTGCTTTGTTTTCAACCGATGTACCTCCATCACTCTCATTACTTCCTGCTCCTGTGCAAGATTTTAAACTGATTGTTGACGAAGATCTGCTCCGTGGGTCTTTCTTCGGGGCAGTTAGCCCTTTACTTGGAGTACCTCCTTCTACACATAAAGATTCTAGTTTTATCTGCAAGACTGCTTTTAATTCCTCCATGGGAAAGTTTAAAACGCACTAAATAACTACTATGAATGGGTACGGTTTAGGATTGACATGAGCGAAAATGTCAAACAAAACAAGCTGATCGATAGACAGTTGTGTTGATGTTTTGGTTCGCGGTCTACAAAAACAAAGTCATGCGTCTAACCAGGTGATGAGCATGTGCTTTTAGGAAATTCATTAAAAACATTTTGAGTGCATTTAAATTTCGAAGATAACTACTCAGTTAGGTGTTAAAATGAAACTCGCAAGGAAAAATGTTATTTATACAAGTTTAGGACAAGTGTTCCAGGTTTTGGAAAGTCAGGTTTGAAAGTTTCCAAAAGAAAATGGCTTGGATGAGTTGGATAGTTGATTTTCAGGATTTTTAATTCCTAAAATGATGTTTTTAGAACTCACCGGAAGTAAATAGGCTGATTGAATTGGGCAAGGAAACGTTGTTTGTGAAAGGACGACATATCACAGCACCGAAGAATAATCACAGGACCGCGACTGATCCAGGATCTCCTTTTGTTGTGGTCGAAGGCTTGGATGGAACAGGTTAGTAAAATAGTAGCAATTGTAGAAGCTAGAAATACTAATGTCTGTCAATGTACTGAGAAGCTAAAATAATTAAAACTCGTTTTTGCAATAGGGAAAACAACATTAACTAGACACCTGTCGGAACAGCTCAGAATGAAATTAATGTCAACACCTCCAAAACAGTATGACGAGTTTAGAAATGCTCGGGACTATTTTGATGACCAGAATGAGTCAATTCGAAGAGCATACTACTCTCTGGGGAATTACTTAGCTGCGTTTGATGTAGTTATCTCCAATCAACCAGTAGTTATGGACAGGTATTGACAGACTCTGAATCGATGTACTTTTGAATTAAGTTTCAAGTTTCAGTTCAACGAAATGCATTTTTGTGTGATTTGCAGATTTTGGCACAGTACCGCAGCGTATGCGTTAGCCCATTTACAAAAATACAACGGAATCGTTGATGATACTCCATTAACTTGGCCCAAAGATCTCCTTCAACCTGACCTAGTCATTTTCCTACAAGTGAGCGAAAAAGAACGTCTCCGTAGACATTCCTCACGTGCAGATTTTACAAACACGAAGGAGGAACAAACTCTTGCGGAGGATAGCCGATTTCGTCAAAAGTAAATAAAAATATTCAATCAAGCTCAAAAACCATAAGAATACGCATCATTCTTGCCTAACTTTTTCATTTACATGTTAGCCTCGTTAACTTGTATCGTGGAGTTGTTGGTCCTCCTTTCCTGGAGCTGACTATTGACGGAGAGCAATCAGAGAGTGAAACCAAAATATTGACCACAGTTGTTCAGAAATTCCCAAACTTGTTACCAGCTAGAAGTACGGCATAAAAGTTAATTTACCGTAATAAACAAAACTCATAGTATTTGAGTGTGTCCTTTCTATTTTTGGCCCGTTCACATAACAAGCTATCAACTTAGTTGGGTGGGACCTCGCCAGTATCGTGTAACCGCATACGCGATACGTGAACATGATCTGCACTGCAAGCCTGCAACATGGAAACTCTCATAGCGCGTTATATATCGCGTGCATATATCAACTGTAGCCAGAGAAGTATACGCATTTTGTATAAAAAGTAGACCGTTGACGTCAGCTCTTCATATGCCCCACAGATCCTTCTCACAAAAGCTGCTCCTATATCACAGTATTGTACGGAAAATCTCTGCTGTTTGCATTGGGTAGGTAGGTAAATAATTATGTGGAGAGTTTTATTATCATAATTTGATTATACCTTAGCTGTAATTAAGTCTGTTCAGTTTAAATTGTGTAGTGAGTGAATGGGAATGTGGTTCTGGCAGTAACTTTACTGAGACGAAAGACGACATAGGAAATTGTACACAAATGTGAGCTTAAGATTGCACAGAGGATAAATGTGAAAATTGTGAAGATTAAAAACTATCTCGGACTGTATATAATATCTGTTGGAACAATGTCTTGCAAATTGTTTAAGTCGAGCACCTATGGCTCGCAAATGTTGCAGAATCTATATGACCTTTGGCAGGCCGAGTGTTTTTGTGATGTGGAAATTGTTTGCGATGGACAAATTTTCAAAGTTCATCGGATGGTGTTATCTGCGAGCAGTTCCTACTTCCGAGCCATGTTCACTGGAGGGATGGCTGAGGAAAGAAAGGGCTCAGTAGAGCTGAAGACTATTTCCGCGGGGACGTTTTCTAATTTGTTGTCGTTTATATATACAGGTATAATATACAATTTGCGAGCAATGATCAATGGCTATTCAATTGATGTATGCTAGAAATGCTAGAAATGCTGAATGGTTTTGTATTGCAGGGCAAATTTTCCTATCAGCAAACTCTGTGCAAGAAATACTCACCGCTGCTGATATGCTTGGAATTTTTGATGTAGTGGAGTCGTGTACAGACTATTTAAAGAGTGAACTACATCCGAGCAATGCCGTTGGAATTTATAGATTTGCGGAGGGTCACAACTGTGAAACTTTGGAAAAAGTAGCCTTATCCTATGTACATCGACATTTCCCTCAAGTTTGTGAGTCTGAAGAGTTTCTCGATACACCAAAGGATATCATTGTACAGTTTTTGGAAAGTGAGCACGTGAAAGTTGATTCAGAGTTCCAGGTGAGTCGATCTAAACTTCATATACATCCTGTCCCATCCATCCGTTAGGATGACCTATAGACACGGAATCTACAAAGCATGGAGGTTCACAGATTTATATTTCAAAACTAATCATGTGTATATGGTAGGTTTTGAGTGCAGCTATGCGTTGGCTTTGCCACGACTTAATGGAGAGGAAGCCGTACGTCTTTGAAGTCCTAAGTCGTATTCGCTTATCCCTGATACCTTCACGACTGTTACAAGACTGTGTAGCCAAAGTTGACGACGTGAGCATTCAAATTGCCTTAAAGAGCGTTCAAAGGGATGCACTTATGCGAAAAGGATCATTGGCCAATCTAGTCGCACAACCCCGAAAATCAGCAAAAAAGCACATTTATGTTTTTGGAGGATCGAAACGGGAAGTGGGCACCGGTTGGAAACAGTTGTCTGAAGCTACACTTAACAGTGTTGTTTGCTTCGATACATTTCAGTACGTTTTGTTTGTATTCCTAATTAACATGTTGCTTTGCTGTGTGTATTCTTGAAAACTGTACGATGTGTTATCTTCAATCTTGTTTTTAACTTGTAATAGGAAAACATGGACAGATGTAACTCCAATGGATATTGAGCGAATTCTTCCAGGCGTTGCTGCGCTCGAAGGGCTTATTTACGTAATTGGAGGAGAACAAGAATCTAAAATTTTAGCAAACGGTGAAGTCTTTAGTCCACAGGAAAATTCCTGGACATCTATAGCCCCAATGGTCATTCCCCGATGTGCGTTTGGTCTTACATCGTGGGAGAATTATTTGTATGCGTTTGGAGGTTGGGTTGGAGAAGATATTGGAGGAAGTATTGAACGATACGACCCTTATACAAATGAGTGGTCCATGATGGGAAACATGGACGAACCGAGATTCAGTATGGGGATATGTTCTCATGAAGGGTAATTAATTACTGTACTCTAAAATTTACTTAATGCAATAACATGTGTACTAAAACAAATTGTGCTTCTGATTATATAGTCTTATCTACCTTGTTGGCGGATGCACGCACACCCAAAGGCATCTTCGAGACCTATGTTCGTATAATCCTGTAACGTCTGAATGGAACACTCTCAAACCTATGAAGTATCCACGAAGTCAATTTGGCTTGGTAGTTCTTGATAACGCTTTGTATGTAATTGGCGGAAGCAGCAAGCACGCAGAGGTTCTCAAGTCAGTTGAAAAATATTCCTTTGATGATGAAATGTGGACAGAGGTTGCCAGTATGAGTGTAGGTCGCGCCAATCCAGCCGTCGGAGCTGTCGACGGGAAAATATACTGTATAGGAGGTGATCACTCCTTGGAGCAAAATTTCTTCCGCGCACAGGTAATTTTCAAAGATTTATAATTGTTTGATAACGAGATAATTTAAGTTACAATTGACGTGTCTTTTACTAATTCACAGGTAACATTATCTTCAATGGAAGTGTATGATCCAATATATGATGTATGGGACAACTGTGACGATTTACCAGAATCCAGAAGCGAAGCCGGCTACATCGTAGTTTAACTTAATTCCGCGAGCAAAATGCCTCGTATCCTTGCCCTAGCTATTCTTGTGTACAAAGCTGATAGTTACAAAACGATTTGTACCTTTTACATATAGAATGCAAGATTACAATTTTCTCCTGAGGAAGTCACTGTAGTCCGTCTACTATCTTAATGTTTTTGTAAATATGAACCAGAAATGTTGCCCACTACATATGAGCTTCATTCGTAGCTTTGATTCGAAGCGTTTTCTCAGCATAATCAGTATTTAAAAATCGATATATCCAGGCATGGACGCTTAATGACTGAGGTTGGCTATGAGTCAACTGAAAATGAAAAGCTTCTTAATATATATACATATTACAAGAAGGTGCGAAAAACTTTAGCAGTATATAATAAATTTCAATTGTTGTAAAAAGAATTGTAATCAGTTCAGTACGTTATGTTATATAAGAAGTTATGGCACCAATTGTTATATCGGTACATCTGAATCTGGTATTCGAACTTCAGTTTTAAGTCACTTCGTTTCCTTTGGTCATATGCAAGCACAAAACAAATCATTCAACAGTCAAATCGTTATCAAGTACAAGAGAGTTGTATCAAAACCAACGAAGTCATCCAAAGAAGAATATTGAATATTATGGGACTGAAACTAGTTACGTTTCACCTGATACGCATCTCTTTTACGTCAAATTGCCTTATATATTTGTATATGTAAGTATTTATAACTTATTTAAAAGAAAAGCAGCATTATTAATGTGTTACATACCCTATACCCTTCTAAATGTTTTATGCGAGCATTGATTTACCAAACGAATATAGAGATTATAAGTTGGAAAGACATTCAGCATTATTACGATTATGAAACTTTTCTCGTGGGTTTCTACAATTATTATAACGCACACATCTATACATATTGGGGATCTTGATATGAAGTAATGCAATTGTAAACTAATTTAATTATTTTTATTCATCTTTATTTATCATTCTTTCTCGACCTACGCAAAGATAATGTACTCACGTGAAAGTGTGATACGAGAAAAGTGAAGCATAAACCGAAAATTGTGTCTCTCGGCTTTAAATACACATGCACTAAAAATAAAGAACCGAAAACGAAATGTTTATTATTGTTGAAATGAATAAAAAAATGTGCAATGCTAACTCTTTTAATTTCTGGGTGACAAGAGTACATGGGTATTCTTTCAAAAAGGCTAGCCCAAATTCATAAATTACATACTAAACTGGGGTCTTGCAATACAGAGCTAAGATCGTTAATGGTAGGATGGGTTTCGCTTTTTTTTGGAAAACATCTCCGCGACACATATGCTAGCGCTGCCTCAATCCCTTCGCAAGTAGACAGAACGACGAATTGACGATATTTCGGATGACTAATCATCAATGTACCATACCAAGAGCGTAGCGTAATACTCAAATGTTAGTGTTTGCATGTTGGTATTTGCGACTATCTAATGTAATAGTGAAGATGAACTTCTTTCATTATAAATGATACCTATGATGATTCAGCAGTGCAATTTTAAACCGTGTGTATGGTGTATACCTTGTAGCAGTCAAAATGAAATTTCATCATGGTCAATGAAACCTGATGTATGAAGATTCAGGAAAGCAATTTTTAAACCGTGTGTGTAGCATGCAATATGCAGTGTATTGTGGAGCTGATATGCAATGAAATGAAGTACAATGGTATGTATTAATATTTTCAGTTTCATTTTCGCTACAACTTAGAACTTTATTTGCACCGTGACTGTTGTCAGACGTTTTGTTACGTTTTGATTCTTGCGCATAAAGTAACAGAATGCAATAGTTTTATACTCCTTGACTCCCCAATTATATATGCAATAACTAATTTTACCCGTCCAGTCAGTGTCAGAGCTCGAGTTTGAAACAGTCAAAAACTCAGATTTGTATCAAGTTTGCTTAATTTTGTCTTCGTTGTTTAATAGATTTCATCAACAGAAGTCGCAGCCACAAACGCACAAACATGTCTGCAATTAGGAGTAAAACATATAGTGGTAAATTACTGTAAATTATTTCACATAATCATAATAATATTTTTTTGAACAAAATTTACGCATATGACAATTGACGTAAATGTGATCACTACATTTTCAAACAGACAACTCAGACTCCGACGAGGATAATGTTACCCGTACACGAAAAGATAATGCAGAGAGACCTGGATCATACTTTGACACAGCACGAAGGCTGTACCTTCCAAAAGATGGGGTACTGTGAGAAAGCAAATTACAAAAAAAATCAACTTTTTTATTCATACACCTTAAAATTCTTGTACTTTGTGAATGTTGCTAACTTTCCATGAAATATAGAGGAAAAGAGCTGAATATCTCAACAAAGCCGTTAATGAAGTCAACACGGCTGTTTTTAAACGGAATACGGAGACGATCAGAGAAAAACAGCCAAAGATAAGTGGCAAAAAGCTGGATGGGGAACAACGTATGGACTGCATGGCTCTCTCGGTCACTAAAGATGGAAAGAAAGGAGTCATATCTGGAAACGTCAAGGAAAGGGTCAAGATTACCAACAAGCATAAAACATACGGGGAGTTTGGCTTAAATGAAAACATGCACAGGGACGTCATTAAACAGACTCTAGACGAAAAAGCTCCTCTCCTAAGAACTGTTGAGTTTGATGTGATTGGAAACGCACAACGACCAACGGATCGTGTTGAAAACGCTAAGTTGCATGCAGAAATGCAACAGGTGAGCTACGGAGTAGACAACAATTCGCACTTGTCTGTCTCGAAGCCACCATGTCGAAAATGCGAAAACGTGTTAAAAGATGAAGGATTTTCTAAAGTTTCTCACGCAGGGGAAGGGCAAAATCTAGAACCCAAAAATTGGGACATGCCTATGAAAAACGATCCAAACAACAATCCTCAAGTAACAAAACAATTTGAGATCCCAAAGAAGAAAGTTCTCGTTGAGAATGATTTTACAAAAGACAAATTTGTCGATAGCTGGAAGACAGTGAAAGTTCAGAATGATTCTGTCAGTTCCCATATTGCTAGAAATATTTCGAAGTCCATAAAACCCAAAGTAAACGCATCTATTCAAGGGGCCATTGAAACGCTTGTCGAAGACTGCGACCGAGAACCTGGTGCTTATCATGTCGGACCTAATTCGTGTGCGGGAACTTATACAGGAAATCGAATGCCTATGGCTGGAGCATATGCTAGAGCATCTACCTGGGATGCTGGAGCACACGCGTCTGTCGCCCATGCCCGTGTAAATGGGCCAGCCGCAGCAGCTGGAGCTCATGCTTCCCCGCTTGGGGTAGGAGCGTATGCAAATGCCGAAGTGGCAAGGGCTGAAGCCTCCGTACTTGGAATTACTGCAGGAGTAGGGCTTAATGCCAACACGGGAGCGTCGATTGGAGTGGATGGTGTTTCAGCGTCAGTTTTAGGTTTCGGATTTTCAGTGGGACCGCAGCTTGCAATCAGGACACCAGTTGCCGATGTATCCTGCTCCATTATGTAAGGACGGGACAGAACGGAATTATTTCGTTGCTATCAATTTTGATATTTTGACCAATTACGTGTATATTATGATCCGCATCACTTTGTTCGTTCATAGACTGTATTCACCAGGAAGAATTCTATGCAATAAAAAATCTTTTTAGGATGAAAACCTGTTTTCTTTCTCTCCAGTTTTCGATTGAGTGAATTGCATGAAATGCATAGCTAAGGCTGGCGCATGAAGTTTGACGTTTATGAATCTGGCCAAAACACGCATAATATAGAGATAGGCTAGCTCTTCGTGCATTTTGTATTACTGGTTGAAGTTTTTTCGTCCAAGATTTTGAAGAACCTTTCAAGACGGATAGGGTCAGTAACATCCTCACTAGCAGTTTTTATAACAATGCTATACAATCCAGCTGCGAAAATGCACTGGAGGTGTTGCTGAATAAATAACGTATAAAACAACAAGAACACAGATTTTATACTACACAATGTGATGACGAGTTCTGTGTAGTGAAGTTATCTGGATTAGCCATAATGACGTTCATAATTGATATTAAAATTCCAACGCACTTGCAATATTTCTCGGCAACTTTACTATTTCTGCAAATTTTTCTTCTTCATACTAGCCATCAGGGGCACCCCATTCCCTATGCTCTTTCACCGGTTTATTTACAATACCTGGAAGATGTGGAGGTCCATTTGTACAACCTGCTCAAAGACAATGCATTAGAAGGTGTTGACGCAAATGACAGGTCGTTAGTACAAAGGTAGGTACAGAAATACAGAATGAATGCCTCAAGGACCAAATGAAGTGACAAAAATATTGAATTTTACTATTTCATTCATTTCAAGATATATTGCCGAATATGAATCAAGTGTAAAATCTCACCAAAATTTGTCATCGGTGGACGATTCCTCAAGAAGACATTTGGAGTCGCATACACTATCGACCAATCCAATTTTGTCCCTGCAAATGATCAATCGGTTCATCAAGTATTTCGAAGGGAGCAACATCAACTCCTTCATCTCAGAGGGTGGGCTAATTGAAAAGAATGCTCTTCCAAGTAGTAAAGAGGTCGAAGATGCAATGGAGGCGCTGCTTCGTCTTCAATACATTTATGATTTAGATGCTCAACATATCGCCAATGGGATTCTTCATGGGGTAGAAACGGGAGCTCGCCTCACAGCTCGTGAGTGCTTCGAGCTTGGAAAGTTTTCACAAGAAAGTGCATATTTCACATTGGCCCTACAATGGTTTGATGTAACTCTTCAGAAAGTTTTGGCAGGGGATTACAAGGGTGACCCATCCCTCGCTGGGCTTAAAAAGGACGTGATTATAAAAGCAATCAGAGAAACTGTAGCTGAACATAATGAGGACTTTGACGAAAATATTGTGGAAGGTGACATGTACAGCTTTAGCACACAAATATACTCACTCAACTACACGGCTATAGCTCACCTGTCGCTGAGAAAAAGATTGGCACAGGATTTAACTGGAAAGGTTCTGGACGAAAAAGATCCGAAGTATTACCAAGCTGTAGAAGCGAATATGATGGCTTTATGTGATGGCCACAACTTACAGCCAGAGGTGGTCAAGTCTAAGCTGTTTTGTTATGTAGATACAAAAAGACATCCATACTGGACAGTTAACCCTTTAAAAATTGAGGTTCTTAATGAGTCACCACGGATCATCCAAATATACAACATTTTTAGTGATAAATGGATATCGTATTTGAAAACGCTATCTTACAATGAGCTGGAAAGAGCTCCAATGCCCCCAGAGGCGACACCACGAACAGCAGCGTATGCCTGGTTTGAGGACAATGCTATTCCAGCAGTGCCCGTTTCAAAAACTGTTGAATTCATTACCGGACTCAATGTTGTTGGAACAAAGGCAGCAGAGTCCCTCCAAGTTGCAGCTTACGCGTTTGGAGGACATGTGGAAGCTCACTATGACTCTGTAAGATAGTAATTCGTAATTCCGTAGTTATAGTTACGGAAAGAGCGCCAGGGCTCTTTCCAAATTTTTATGTTAACAACCTCTTGAGTGCGGAAGTATAACGTAAATTTTATGCTAACAGCGAGGACCTGATGACCCAGAATTCAATGAGAGAGGAGATCGAGTAACGACATTCCTTGTCTATGTAAGATCATAAATTGTACTTGATTTCCCAATTTGCCATCAAGTTAGAACTCAATCTCAGCCAAATTCCAGAGTAAACTGATTGTGAATGATTTTCTTGGTTCCCACAGTTGAGTGAAGTGGAACATGGCGGTAGGACAGCTTTTCCACTGCTTGGAATCTCCATTAAGCCAGTAAAGAATTCTGCCGTTTTATGGTATACCAATTTAAAGAACGGAGAAATTGATGATTGGACACTCCATGCAGCATGTCCAGTTATAAAAGGACATAAATGGAGTAAGTTTACGAAGTTTTATGTGAAACCTAATAATAACTTAAAGCAACAAGTGTACAAACCAAACGATTTATATAATATTTTGTTTACTAATTATGTCTTTTTAATTTTCGCATAGTTGCTACCAAATGGACTCACATAAATGAAAACATATTGAAGAGACCTTGTGGACTTTCACCTCACGAATAAAAATGGGAGTTCAATTACATAACGCGTTACTCTACACTTACATACTTAGTATTTTTCACGCAACGTATTGGAATACTCCAATCATCGGTTTAATTGTAAAGCAACATGATAAGTAATGTGAATTAAATAAAAATACTTAAAATTTGTTTTATTAATCATCATGAAAAATCACACATGCGCATATCACATTTGCCACTGTACATACTTACTTGTGTCAAGCATAAACATTTCTTGTCATGTCATTTCATGAATATCCCTTCCAGTTGTTTTCAAATTCATGAAACTATAGAAAAAACTGCATATCGTCAGTCGTCAGTTAATCAATTTGAAGACTTGTATAAGGAAAAAGGAACTATACCGTTACCAAACCGTATTGAAAAATCTTTGCTAAAATTTAACATTATTTCTTTGTTGAAATTATTGTTGACCATAATAAAAACCTGCAGTACTTGAATTAACCGATAAGCCCTTTTTGACACACAGTAACACATTACCCCAAAAATGGTATTACACATTCAGATAAATGCAAAATCCCACATCCTTGTCATCTGCCTTTTCCAATATAACAATGGTGACAAGAATCGCCCACGAAACAAAATGAAGTCTTCTTTATAAGATGGGAAATTTTCTCCTTTCGGAGAATGCAATTCCATGGAGAAGTTACAGTCTCAAACCAACGGCACTCGCGCAAACACCAAAGCGTCGTTACTATAGGCACATACGATGATTTTATATCGCATTTGAGCTGACACCAAGTCGAAGATAAGCTTAAATCGGTTTATAGGTATTGTTACCGAATGTACGGGTTGTCAGTTGTATAAGTAGGTATTAGCAGCGTACCATAAAACAATAGTATGCACTATTGCTCTATGCATACAGACAAGTGCTGTGTTTTCCTGCATTATTTCAACAAAGCAAAACTAGATTTATGCTCCTTTCAAAATCGTTATGCACATTTTCTATTTCTGATGTACAGGACTGGTTTTGTTGTATAGAACTATAAAAAATGAATATCCAGCAACAAGCAATTTTACAGGCTCACAGCTGGACATTGACATAAGGCAATTTTCAATCTAGTCTTATTTCCGTGTGATTATAGATATTGTCAAAAATATCGACTTCAAAAGATAATACAATACTTCTGTTATGTCTTTTATTTGTAACAATGAAACATCGAATCTTAAGAATCATTATATTTTTAACATACTACAGCGTTCTTGCCCGATCCCTCCATCCCAAACCATACGCACTATCGCCAGTTTACTTGCAGTACCTGGAGAATGCCGAGTTTCATATCACAAACTACCTTAGTGGTGTGACAAAACCTAATCTTGCAACGATACGTTATCTGGAAGCGTATCATGAAAATGTGGGGGCTTTCAGGAATCAAAGTGAAAGTGATACATCTAGGAACTTTGTTTCTTCCAACCCAATTCATTCTCTTCAAATGATTAATCGTTTTGTAAAGTATTTCAACAAAGAAGTACAATCTAGCTTGACTACAAATTTTATTGGTACGGAATCCTTGCCAGGTTTTGTGGAAGTTGAAGATGCAATGGAGGCTCTGATACGGCTTCAATACTTTTACGATCTGGACGCACATCAACTTTCCAATGGAGTATTCCAAGGGTTTCCAACAAGCGCCCGTTTGAAAGTAGGCGAATGTTTAGAGCTTGGAAAGTTTGCACAAGAAAGTGAATACTTTTCGTTAGCTCTCCAGTGGTATGATACGGTTCTACGAGAAGTTCGCCTCAACGGACCCAAACCTGGAATAACGCTGGAACTAGTACAAGAGTTAATCAAAACAACAATTGAGGAACACAACCAGGACTATGAAGAAAGTATGGAGCACGGCGACATGTACAGTTTCAGTGTACCCCTATCTTTAGATTCTTCAAACTTTTCGGACATATCTTACCTATCACTGAGAAAGCTTCTTCCTTCTCGACTTTCCCCAAACGAAATAGAAGAAAATCATCCTGACTACTCACAAACTGTGGAAGCTAAAATGATGGAACTTTGTAGTGGTAAAAGTTTGCAGAGTGAGAACACAACAAAGAGACTGAAATGCTATTTGGATACGTCGAAGCATTCATACTGGAGAATTAATCCATTAAAAGTGGAAGTTTTAAGTGAAAGTCCGAAAATAATTCAGATGTACGATATCTTCAATGATAAGTGGATATCATACTTAAAGTCAATATCACACTCGGTACTTGAGAGAGCTCCACAACCACCAGAAGCTACTCCAAGGACGGCGGCGTATGCCTGGTTGGAGGATGAAGTCATTCCTGACATCCCAGTTTCCAAGGTAGTTGAGTACATTACAGGACTTAATGTGGTTGGAAAAGACGCAGCGGAGGAATTGCAAGTTGCGGCGTATGCTTTTGGAGGTCATGTGGCCCCACATCATGACTCGGTAACATGGAAAAATCTTCTAGTAGCAGTTAGGAAAAAAAACTCAATGAATATTTTCTCTTTGTTTACGACAGTTTGATTTAGGGGAAACTGATGAATCACCAGCCTATGCTTCATCGGGCCAGCAAGTCCTGACATTTTTGGCTTATGTGAGTAACTTTTGAATTTTTCATGCTCATTCTTCAAAAACGTCTTGAGGGAATCGCATTTTTCCAGGTTGGTTCGTAAGAAAATGCAATCTCGAATTCCCAGTACAGCTAATTTCAAGTTCTTGGCGTTATTCATTTGGAACAATGCAGATTCGAGTTTGACATTAATATGGTGGTGGTGGGGTTTGTTTGTACAGGGACATCCATAATACTCTCAACGCTTCATTTATATTTTTCCATTTGAAACCAACGCAACGATTCGAATCGATGTTTGTTTTCGAATAACCGAAAAAATGCATCATTTCACTAAAATGTTGGAATTCTCACTAACAATTAGCACGATTGGATTCGAAACATGATTGAAGCGTTGCGTATGTTATGAATATTCCTGTACAGGAGACGCTTTTGAACGTTTTGAATCGAAACCAAGTCTCATGAAGAGTTGCTTCAAATTAATCATTGCATTTTTATTTTATTTTACAAAGTTGAGTGAAGTGGAGAAAGGAGGCCATACAGCTTTTCCTCTTGTTGGAATTTCCATTAAACCAATCAAGAATTCGGCTGTTTTGTGGTATACAAAAAAGAAGAATGGAGAAGTGGACAATCGCACTCTTCACGCGGCCTGCCCTGTTATCCTCGGCCAAAAATGGAGTGAGTTTTCTAGTTTCTTTTTCTCTCGAACCAATATTTAAGCTTGATATTTTCCATTTTGCCAATTAGTTGCAACAAAATGGCCCCGGATTGCAGAAAACTTTCTTCGAAGACCATGCGGGTTGTCTCCAGATGAATAACGAGAACTCATCGACGAAACACATCATTTGCTATCCATATTTTTCATTTTTAGTAACTAAAATCTAACTCTTAATAAAAAAAAGATCGATCAAGGTTTCGCAATATTTTAAACCAAGTTGCCAAAACGCTCCTCTGTTGGAATTCTTCGTATGGTCAAGTTGAAAGTAAGATCCAAGTATGGCTCTTTGCAACAGGGATAGTACCGCTCATGTCGTTCTCCAGTAGTAGACACAACCGTGAACCCAGACGAGTTCAGATTTTGGGACAAGTCGACACCCTGTGTCTGGAAGATCAAAAATATTGCAATTTAGTTGTCTTGGCAACTAAACTTTCTATTTTACTATAGTAATCTTTATCACCGCGTTGTAAAACTGTAAATCTAGCATGTTCCCATCGAAGGTCCAGCTTCCAAACTTCATCGAACAGGTTTGATCTCCATAGGGATGTTTCCACAACGTAAAGGCACATTGTGATGTTAATTTGCATGGCGGAATATAGTTGACTTTCCCATCGGATTTTACAATGGTGTTATGTTCCCAACAGTTGATCATGTTAACTGTATCCACGCTAAAAATTAAGCAGTTGAGAAGAAACAAAACGTATGAAAATAGTGACGCACATACATACATCAACTTACCCGTTGTACAGTGTAACATCCGGTTTCCACAAAGCGCTGGAGTCAATCCTGAGCGCTTGCACCCCACCATATTGCTCAGGATCCCATGAAAGCCTGTGGTCCTTCCATTCCTGGAATAAAGGACATTATATCTATAAATACCCCCACCGTAATTTGGACCAAATTAGAAATAAAAATTTGCACTTACATATCGCAGCCAAACATAGCTTTCGATAGCGTTTATCTCTTGTCTCTATCGAATACAAGTTTTTATTGTGGGCCGAGATTTCCGTAACTTTCTTTCATTAAATTAGTTTACTTACCACACGAAAATCAACTAAGTTTACTCCAAACTGTAACTTTACATTGTCAGGGTTCACCAGTTTGTTGTACTTTGTTAGTAGATCGTTCATTAGGCGTGATCTATCAATGTAAGATCCTTGATTTGATGCACGTGGCTTGTTAGAAACGATCTCATTTTCTGTGACATCTGGTAAAAGAATCTGGTCGCTTTCCGGTTGTGGGTGTCCTGAAGAAAAAAGTTAATATATAAAATTAAAATTATTACGATTAAAAGAACTTAATCTCACTGGCTGACAGGTCAGGAATTTTACCTTGTGCTGCAAAAATACAGAAAGACACAAACACAAAAATAACAATAATTTTCATTTTACTAATTTGACACCCGGAGTATTAGGGAGCATTTAGCGTGTTCTGTGTCCTTTGTCAGCCTGGATTGAAGTTCGTATGAGAAATTATTCGCGAACTACTGCTATATATAACCTTTACAAGATAATTGAAGTTCTTGTGCGCTTTGCCCTTATACTCACAGCCATACTAAGGTTTAGAAGACGTAGTTTGCTTGCATACCTAACTTTCAAGCACATGCCTCTAATATTGTTTATCTCTTGCAGAGAATTTGTTTTTTCCTAGTTGGAAATAGGAAGCATTTAGTTTTGTTTATGAGATGCATTGCCCAACAGTGATGTCACTTTAAATGAGTAACGATAAACTCATAATTCACTATCATCTTTGTTAGTACTCAGTACTCAATCAGTACTTATTAAAGCAAAATTCGGGCTCACTTCAAGCATTAGTCATTAGTTCAACGCTGTTGTGTGCCGTGGCCCGTAGCTGGCGTCCTTAGACACTGAACATGAATAGGACAACACCGCATCCTTTTTAGCGTTCATTGAATCTGACAAAATCGTCCTATTAAAGAGCTTCAATCATCCTGACCTTCACCTTCCTTGCACTTTTCCCCGCAGTCAGTAGTGGCGTAGGAATATTTACTCCGATGCTTTCACTTTTCGCCATACAATGGTACAATGATATGCAATATGCATGAGTTATGCCTTGTAGGGTTATATGGAAATGAATAAAGAAATTAAAATAGCTACGTTCAAGTTTATTATTTGGCCAATTTGTTTAAATTATAGGGAATAGTTTATGCAAAATATGGATTATGAATTAAAACTGCATGTATGCTCTCTCCTCTCCAATGAAATGCACTCATGCACATCAAATCAATCATAAAGAGTATAAACGTAAGGCTCACTTCACCCCGTCATTTCTTTGACTGTTCCACACATTCTCAGCACAAAGGTAAAAAATTCTAAACGTTTACAGATAAAAGTATTTTGTAATTTTTACATTGTAAAATTAATTACATAACGCAAGAATCACGGAACCAATGATTGGACATTGAAAAAATCATACTGCAATAGTAAATTGATTAGTCAATCGAAAGTATTTTGGTGGTGGTGGTGGAATACAAGACACGGCAAAGACATCTAGAAGAAATCACCTGTGTCTGATACTTTACGAAATTCTTGTTTTCTTTAAACAGTCAGCTGTGAGGAACAAATTAGTGAACACAAACAATAAACGTAAAATTGTCGCGCAGATGATATTTAAGAAGGTAATGAGAATAATTGTTTTTAGTTTTGATTATTAGTGGTTAATTGTGTAAAGTAGGGTTAACAGGGCATCTGAAATTCGTAAATACTTGGAATAAGTATATTTTTTGTTCTCCACCCATATGGAATTGGTGACTTTATGTGAATTAGATTTTCTTGGTTGGGTTTTATTTTAGGAATTCCTGAAATTACGAAATAGGGTAGTTGGAACAGAACGTGTGGCATTTCATTGGAAGAACGATAATTTTATGAGATAGCGCGCAGTTAACTAACAATAAAATCAGATAAAATGGCGCGCCATCGTAATGTAAGAACAATGAACTTCGAGGAAGGTAAGAAATCATTAAATAAAACTCGTGTCAAGTAACTTAAATTACTATCAAATGATAAAAGAGTTGAAGGAGTAATAATATTATGTTTTTTGTTTAGATTATGAAGGCTATGATGATGTTTACGGTCATTCAGTGGAGGATGATCAATACGGTGTCAGTCCCAGTGGTAAGCTTTTAGTTGTCTCTTATATTCTGCGGTGTGTTAGTGCAGTAAATAATTACCTTTGATGTCATTTGCAGTTTCACAATATGTGTATGATCGTTCGAAATCCAACCAAATATCGCAATTCATGGCAGCTGATGGGGATATCCAAGAGGAACCGGAAGGAGAAGTCGAGGATAGTGAAATGGTAGATGTTGAACGGACAAGACAACGATTAGACTCCCTAACAATCGATTCGGTCGTTGACGAAGCTGTCGCAGATTTAGTACCTGAGGAGGAGATTCTTTTGAAATCCTGTGTTGATGAGATACATGACGTCGTTGGGGATACGTTTCCCCACAAAGTTATCATTTGTCATATCCTCCATGCGAAATTCAACCGAGAGAAGGCCCTGGATACTTTATTGAGTGGAGTGCAGATCGACCCGTCTAGCCTGATTAGTAAGTGTTTCTTTAATTGCTGGAATCAGTATTTCCCGATGTACTTGGAAAAATAGTATTCTACTCTGGCTCGACGTCCACTCTTCTATTATGCAAAAGCAGTGGTGGTATCCATGTCTGACCTAGCAGAAAATTCAGATTGCTTTGAGGCCAAAGGACAAGAAAGCCTCGAACATGTACTAAAAAGCATCCACTTTCATAATAGAAGACGTCCCGGGATGAAAAAAACATTTAAATTGTCGTCGAGCCAGAGTAGAAGAGTATTTTTTCCTAGCACTACTACCACCACTACTACTACTACTACTATTTTTTTGTAGTATGCAAAATAAATGATGGTAATTGTTCTCGTTACTTTTTAGATGCTTCGAAAAGAATGAAGTCCCAACAACCGAAGCCAACTATTGCTAAGCCCCTGCCTGTACGACCCACAACTGCACCCACGAAAGGTACCTAAAATGCTCTCGAATGAATTGTTAACACTTGATTAATTTAATCTAACTGTGCCCTTCTTTTTTGTTTTTCTTCCCTGTAATCCCGCTTCTGTGGTCATTGATGTGCCGATCCTGTTTCTTCCCCTGCTGTCTGGTTGTTTTCGATCTTGCTAAGGTAAGATCTTAACAAACTTTTAAGTAGTGGTGTATGTTCAACTTCTGCAGAAGCAGCAAAACATGATGGATTGTTAGACAAGTGTAAAATGCAAATAGATAGTAATTTAGTGAAGTTCCCAACGACAGCGAACATGTTACGTATCGATGGGACTGGAGAACCCACGTCACCCGTGTCGCTGTTAGAGTCGTTAGCATCAGATCACATCCGAAAGGTGCAAGGTGGGTTAGAAGACGGAACTACTGCCCAGAATCCATTGTTAACTTCCAACCCTCTGCTTAATTTGTTACCACGCAAGATGCAGGATGTCAACTTGAACAAGGAAAATGTCGACCTTGACGCTGGATCTGTAAAGAATCCCTTCTCAGCGATTAAAAACCCGTTGTTATCAACCCCTAACCCTTTGTTAGGTGACATTAGGAAATCAGTGACCGAGCTGAATTCGCCTATATCTGGCAACGGCATGATGGAATCCAGTCACCGTGACCAGCCCCCGTCTAGTCTGCCTAAAAATCCACTACTCGGATGTGGACTCACTAAGCCCAATGGGTTTTGCAGCAATCCTTTGTTAGCTGGACAAAATTGTCTCACCATGGCTCCTCCCAAGGTGCCACTGCTTGCTCCGAATGGAGTTTCAACCGGGAATCCGCTCTTATCTAAACTAGCTGCCCCGATCTTACCAATGCCTTCTATAATGCTGGGTACAACACCACCTCTTCCAAGCGCAGTTTCCCAACCACAGTGGCCTAATGTACAGAAATCAATTCCTGTTGACCATCAGGGTAAAGTCAAAGAACCTACAACCGCAACTACTGCGCCAAAACTGATGTCGCATTCGAAGCCACCTCTTGCTCGATTCAAACCCAAATCGAAGCCTACGTACGAGTTTGGAATTGTTGAAATCAAAACGCACAGGCACGAAGAAGCGATCTCATTTCCAGTTCCCTACGATAACGTTCAAGTTGACCCATCTCTAATCAAAACTACACCATCTAACATAGGTCAACGATTCCTTCAACGGAAACCCAGCCGAGTGACAAATCCCAATGTATCTCCCTCGCATTTTCACGTCTGGTCAATAATTTCAACGGCTTACCCGGAAGAAATATTCAAATTCGATACACCATCACCAGACGCGATGGTCGGAACCGCCGCAGAATTTGTTGGTATGAGGGTGACAACTACTGAGCAGTTGTTAGCAGCTGGCACAGAAATGGAAACCTCAGAAACCAGAGAAGACTTCGATAGCCTTGGAAATTCCTCACATTCAGAAGCCAAAAATCTATCAAGTTCAACCCCTAGTGCAAGTGGAACGAAACGGCGCTCTACCAACCAGGCCAAGTCGACCAAGAAAAAGTCGCATAATGCCAATGCAACTAATCACCAAACGAAATCCAAAAAGACCGAAACCAAACGATTGGAACGAAAACGCTCGAAGAACAAATAAGAAATGAATGTTTTTTCACGTGTTTTTCACAGAAGTAACTTTGTACAGACGGAAATCAAAGAACGATAGATTTAAAAGTAATTTATAGAATAGTTTTAGTATACATACATAGTAGATCAGTAGATAAAGTCTACTCAAACAAATGTTTAAGCAAAATTTCAAGTGTTAATGAAACTGTTGACCAGTTTCTTAATAATATGTTAAAGTCCATCAAACAATTACATAATATATTAATTCGTTGTGCAAAAAATACTTGCAGTGTTTGGCATGCAAAAGGATGCATTTCAATTTAACTCCTTCTGCAGTCTGCACTCGGCATAATAATAGATACTAAGTTATTTTTCTCATGAATAAAAATATTTTTGTATTTAAGTTATGTACGAAACTTATAATGTCGGTTATTACTATAAGGAAGCAAACAGATCCGCATAACGTAAAATAATAAACCCTTCTTGCAGCTTCTATATCAAAACCAGAGAGTGGAGCGAGCAAACCGGGACCTGCTCCCACTCCTACACCGGTAGCCGCTAAAGCTCAAGTGAAAGTAGTACCAGCGTCATCAGGCAAGACTGTAACCTTAGGTTTTAATATTACAAAAGAAAAAGAGAGATCTACAACTCCAACTCCAGATTCGTCAACGCTTCACCCCAACGCGCCAGCTGCTAAACCAGAAACGCCAAAACCAACAAAGTAATATGAAGTAAAATGTCTTGAATTTAAGTCAATTATTAATATCTTTGATTTTTTTTCTCTCAGGGTAAAAGAGTTTAAGCCGGAAGTTGCCTTGAAAGAGTACACTAAGGAGAGAGGTAGCTCGAAAGATTTGCTCAACTTACTTGTGATTGGACACGTGGATGCTGGAAAGAGTACTTTAATGGGTCATTTGCTGTACCAGCTTGGACAAGTTAATAAGAAATCAATGCACAAATTTGAACAAGAGTCGAAAAAATTAGGAAAGCAGTCGTTTATGTACGCATGGGTTTTGGATGAAACTGGCGAAGAGAGGTAAGCCATTGCGTTTTAAAAATTTCCTCTGGTAGTGCGTTAATGTCAATTTACGTAGGTGAAATATTAACGACAATTTTTCTCTGCGCATAGATCTAGAGGGATTACAATGGACGTTGCCCAATCAAAGTTTGAAACTGACAGCAAGACTATCGTTTTGCTTGACGCCCCTGGCCATAAAGATTTTATTCCTAATATGATTACTGGAGCATCCCAAGCCGACGTCGCTGTGTTGGTTGTCGACTCAACTACTGGAGAATTCGAAACCGGGTTCGAAAGTGGAGGTCAAACTCGGGAACACGCATTGCTCGTTAGATCACTTGGTGTTACGCAACTTATCGTAGCCGTGAATAAATTGGATACGGTTGGATGGTCCAAGGATAGATTTGAAGAGATCAACGCAAGACTGACTACTTTCCTCACTAGAGGCGCTGGCTTCAGAGAATCCGACTTGGTGTACATTCCGTGTAGTGGGCTTCAAGGGGAAAATTTAACAAAATCATCTACAGAGCCCGAACTAGTTTCATGGTATCAAGGACCTACTCTTTTAACAGCCATCGACTCTCTAAAGCCACCCGAAAGACCTGTTGGCAAACCCCTTCGCATTAGCATCAACGATGTTTTTAAGGGGCAAGGAGGCCAGTGTATTGGAGGTCGTGTGGAAACGGGCATGGCGCAAGCGGGGGACAAAGTGGTGGTCCAGCCTGTGGGTGAGGTAGTAACGATTAAAAGTAAGTACCGTCTAAACAGAAGTTATTTTTTCAAATTGACGTGATCTAACTGTTTTCTCTTTCTTTTACGTCCAGGTGTTACCATTGAAGAAGGTCTTGGTCCGATAGCATTCGCAGGAGATCCAGTAATCATCTCTCTTCAAGGTGTAAACGATCCTAACATTCTTTCGGCTGGTTGTGTACTGAGTGACCTCAATTTTCCTTGCCGCGTGTCAATGAAGTTTCAAGCTAGAATAGTCACGTTTGATGCTATGAGTATTCCGCTTACTAAAGGATTTATTGGTGTGATGCATCTGGGATCATTGCAAGAGCAAGTTAGCGTTAAGAAATTGATTAGTCAGCTACATAAAGGGACAGGAGAAGTTGTGAAAGCCAAACCTCGATGCGTATTGAAAAATTCTAATGCTCTTGTTGAGCTAGCTTGTTCAAAACCTATTTGCATCGAAGAATTTAAGTAAGTCATTAAATCAAGCTATTGTCATCATTAAAAGTAAAAGAATTGATGTCATGAACTGTCTATTTGTTTTGCAGGGATGTCAAGGAACTGGGAAGATTCACCCTTCGTTATGCAGGGGTAACAATTGCTGCGGGAGTTGTAACTAAAATTCAATAACTTTGCGTCAACATCATTTTTATTTTGAAACAATATCTGTCAAAATTGAAGCTTCCATTTTTGCCTTTTTCCTATAAAGCATTAATAAAAGTTTCTAACACCATTTTTACGATATCAAAGACCTTTTATTAAATCCACGAAAAAGTGAAGACATTTAACGTAAGAGGTACATTTTCAAGCACAAAAAATATAAATTACTCTCATTGAACACACCGAAAGTTTTGAACTATGTCCCTACAGCATTTTTAAAAGATCTACGTAGATTTTTGGCAGGTGTGCAAGAAAAATGGGAACATGTTGTCTTTTCGGTTCCTTTCATACCACGGACAATGCGATCACCCCATTTGGATCTGACCAAAACTTTCTCCAACGTCCTATTAATCAAAAGTCTGTTAATAATAGTCAATAGTGCATTTTGCATGTTTCATGTTTCTATCTGAGATGTATCAGGGACTTACGATGGTATCCACGAGGTTGAATCATAAGACCTGGAAATTCTAGAGAGCTCACAAGAGACACGTTCAACACACTCCTCTGACGTCAATACATCTTTAGCTGTCTTTAAAGTTTCGGCTGAAGGCCAAGACAGCGAATTTGTGATGGATCTCCTTCCAGCGAGAGGAGCCGAAATGACAGGAATAGGCACCAATATGACAATCAAAAGAATAATGACTACTAAGGCAAGGGGTGCCAATATAAGAGATTTGAAAATCAACGATCTCCCGTGGCGGTCTACAAAACAAAGTCATATTTGGTTAAGTTTTAAATAGAAAACATCTGCAATGTATCAAAGTGGTTTCATACCGAATGCTCCTCTCCTGTCTTCAATTTGTTGGTAATCCTGATCAGTCGTTGGAGGGTCTGATGTAGTCGACTTTTTATGAATATCACCATAATTTCCATGATAGTACCCCTGGGTATCTGTTGCCGTTGGCTCTTGTACGCCATAACTTTCATACCGTGACGCGCTTCCAGCACTTGACACGCTTATAACCAAGCAGGAAACTATGACTAGATTCCAACCGAACTTTTTATATTTCCCCATTTTACGTTCATGCGAATAACTCTTAAAACACTTCAGCTTTTTGGGGCCTTTATTGAAACGGTGAAGAATATCCGCGTGTCTCCACCTATGAAAGTCCTCTCACTGTCTGAACTGAACGGAGTTGTCACGCATATCAAAACCAAGTTTGCAGAAAGTCAGTTTAATAAGTTGTTTGTGAAAAAGATTAAGATATTTAAAACATCTCCTAAACTTTGAAACTTTTTAAATGTCCGTTTTGCACGCACATATCTCAAAGTCACTTTTGAAACTGGCCAAGTGATAAGCCCACAAATATGATATTTATACGCACGCTTTCAACTTGAACATTATGATTACCTACCACAGTGTATTTATGATATGTTTCAAGTGAAGATAATGAACAAGAAGAAATACTCATCTTAAAGAAAACAGTTTATTGTATGAGACAGCCGCAGTTCTTCATCTCAAAGAAGAGGCGACAGAGAAAGTAAATCTAGGTGATGGGGTCATTTTCGTTTTCATAGAAAAACTGCTCATCATCCTCCATTATAATTGGCGTTCGTTTACAATCCATGTGAGGCAAGTAAATAATGAAAAGTTTGAAGGTGGAAACAATGTAAATACCCAGAGGGGCTATTTGAGGATACGCACCCTTGAGTGGTACCCTCCTTTTCTTGTTATTATAACGAAAATAACGGGAAATTAATATGCATCCGGAAACAGATTTTGAGACTACAGTGTCATTAATAAGCAATATACTCATTTTTAGACCTTGCTTTATCTTATGCTATTGTTGAACCTGCAACTTGCCACTTTGTTGGTCATGCTTTGTAAGCATTGTATAGCGGCGAAATTTCTTCAAGTTGTCAGTTTGCTTAGATGACAATGCAGATTTTAACAAAGAATGTTATGTTTAATTTTTATCTGGGAAATAAGTAGCCAAATTCATCATGATCTACTACGTGGTGTACTATGTAGTTTAAAGCAAAAGTAGTATGGTTATAGTTATCTATAATATGAAAATGTTTTGTATTAGGCATATGAAATAGACAGAAACAGTTCTATTTATTGATTATAAACTTTTTGGGATTTTTAATTATGGAACATAGCGCGAAAGCATGATTAGAACAGGAAGACAGGTTACACAGTTACACTCCACATCACTGGAGACAAGTCAGTATGAGATTTCAGCATTGAAGATTTGCAGACTGATCAAACGAATAACCTTATGGTCCAGCGGAATCTGGTCTCCTGAATTTTATTGACCTGCAACTCATGACAGAGTTTACTTAAAAAACAAACCAAAAGTGTAATAAGAAAGAGAAGAATGTCTTACTTTGAATTTGGTTTGAAATACGATTGAAGATTTTTCTTCTGGAGACCCTTCAGCCTACTTGTTTGTACTTAATAAAAGTTGAAGTCATATGTTGAGGTCGAGAATCTTGCACATCAAGGTGCAGGCGACTGGATCGCGTTGCCGGTGGTTGTAGACTGGGCATCAGCTTCTCGACGAACCCAATCATGCTTTTCAATCCTGTCTAAGGTTATCCTTTGAGTAATGTCAGGTTCTAAAATGTTTCGAACCAACGATGTGAGCACCGGGGTGAGGACGTCTTTTACACGAGACCGGAAGTCCCAACGACGGGCTAGCTGGTCTTTCAAGAGTTTCTTCAAATTACTGTCGTCAAATGGCATCGTAGCGTTTACCATAATGTACAAAATGATTCCAAGAGACCAAACATCAGCGAGTTTGGGGTTGTATGGAGTTCCGCTAACAACCTCTGGAGCGGCATATGCAGCAGATCCGCAATAGGTTTGACTAAGAACACGCTTTCCTGGAACCAAACACAAAATCAAAGTCATTCAAATTGTTTTTCGTATAAACTCTAATCAACTTTTACGTACCATCACTGTCCACACAGAAGCGAGCAAATCCAAAATCAGCCAACTTTACATTCCAATGGCGAGAGAGTAAAATATTTTCGCATTTTAAGTCTCTGTGTGCAATGTTCAAAGCGTGGAGGTACTGAAGCCCTTGTACCATTTGACGAAACCAAATTTTAGCCTGGCGCTCCGGCACAAGACCATTTTGTCTTATGAAGTCCAGCATGTCTCCATTCTCCGCATATCTCATGAAAATGAAGACTCTTGGCCCTCGCTGCAAAATGCTGTGGACCTGGATTATGTGAGGATTTTCTATTCGCGTGAGGATGTCCAGCTCACGGGGGAAAAACTTGTCAAGGAAGTCTTTCGGAGCTCGTTCTTTGTCGAATATTTTACACGCAAGCTTCACCCTCCGCCCTCCTTCACTGTATTCTGAGAGGTGGACTGTTGCATACGAGCCCTGGCCAATCTTTCTGGAGATCATGTAGCCCTTCTTCTCCAAAGCGTTCACCTCAGAGCTCGTCGGGCTCATGATATTAGCTGACCGAGAATGTGAGTTGGACATTTTGTCGGTTGCGTCTTATTCCACTTTCAGTAGGTACTTAATGACAGTCAAGATGTGTGAAGTCTGAATACAAAGAATCCTTATAACTGCGCGTAAAATCAATGAGACTTAATCATTCTGGTTGTTATACATATATAAAGTTGATCAAAGTCACGCTGTAGCAGGCGAGTTACCTTCACTTCAACTTCATTGTTGCTCGTAAAGGGCTTCAAGTGAGTCGTGTCCACTACCACTGATACGTCTCCAGAAGGTAGCTTTAGGTATTCAGGGAGTCCTCAATTATTGGATACCGACAGTAGTCAAAAATGGAGCAATTAGTCAACAAAGATGTTATTGACTTATTTCCTAATAACTAAATTATATGTTTTCAAGTTGAAAGCATCGAATTTATTCGCAATACAATAATTTTTGAATCATATGCAATAGATGAAAATTATTTTTTTTCCTTGACAACTTTCTCCGACAAAGTTAAATATGTCAATTGCCAATCATAATTTATGTCCCTCCCTACAAAGGTTTTACATCCATGGGGTATCGTTACTTTTTAGCGTTATAAAAGTTTCCTAATTAGCAGCAAAAGATCTGTTAAAATGTCATCGCAGTCTCGGTGAAGCCGTACAGACAAGAATTTATTACCGTTTTAAGAAAATTGAATGACCGTAACAGTTGGCAATAATACATTATCATTTTCTTTCGCTTTAATAGTTTTCTTGTGAAAATCACTGTAATATACCAAGTTTGTTTCTCAATCTGTGCCTGTTGCATGCACCTTGCGCACACGATCTGCTCATCCGCATACAAAACCTTATTTGAAATGCATACCAATCATTATGGTATAAAACCAGATATTTTTTTCGGTCAGATCCTAAAACGGTCTTTAGAAAAATTAAGTTTCTCATAATATTTTACTACTATTGCATCTACAACATGAAACTCCTCCTTGTCGTGTTGCCAAATAGTTCACGCATCGGTTTTTTTCTTCGAGACTTGATTACTCCAACAATGAATGCATAAATTGTAGATAAGTCAAACATCATGAATGATAATCTTATGGTGATGTGCAGTGGTGCAATTTAAACTGCATCTCTTTGCTAGTGGTTCATGTTCGTGTTTGTCAGTTTGCAGCCCCTTCCTCCTAATTTTCTCATGATATTTTACCACTAGGGATTCAGGTCTGGTGGTCAGTTTATGGGCAATGGGTGCTTCGTTTCCTAATTCATCGCTTCATCAGCTAACTGTCCAAAAAACTGCTATTCAAACACAACAATTAAGTGAAGCATAAAATGAAAAATGTTCTTGAAAATCTAAAGAGACTTCTTTTCTGCTCCACAAAAAAACAGCCGCCTCCACATAACAAACCATTTTAAACTCAAAAACCCGGTCGCTCATGATCTCGGTTGTTTGGTGTCCTTGTTACTTTCTTGTTTTATTACGTTGGTATTTTGATATATTTTTGAAGTATAAAAGAGCTTCTTCAAAATGAGTTTACTTTTAAAAAGTCATCATGGTCCTGGCTGTAATACTGAATTACAGTGTTATAGTTATAGTACTCCCATATTTACGTTTGATGTATGACTATGTAAGTTTTAAAAGAAAATATGTAAAACTGCTTTGTAATGTAATGCCATCATTCCTTTTTTGTTGATTACACAAAAAAAGAACATTCTTTCTTCGTTTTCGGTGAAGGATTTCAATACAGGTTAAAAATGTAACAGAGGCTCAGTTTATGTTTATGCTTTCTCTCGGCTTAACCTCCTTCCAATACAATACCCTACAATAGAACCATCAACCAATTTAAGTTTATGGTGATCATCATTTTGCAGGGATGATGTTATATACTTTTCCAAACATTTTCTGTTTACTTTACTGTCAACTGTGCAAAACAAGAACCTGATTTACCTCTGCAATCTGTAAAATAATTTTGAAACCTTGACCTTCCATGACGCTTTAATAATGGCTTGCAAACTTACGAGAGTGACTCACTCACAAGCGTGATTTAGTCAGAGTCGTAATAGAGGTACATTTTTATAGGTATCTAATATGTCCCAAGCGGTCAAAAAAAATAGTGTGAAGATGACCAAGTCGTGCATGATAAATCAAACAAAACTCCGTCTACAACTTGTCAGCTCCCTACCAAATTGATTCTCAGCGTAACATTTTTCTATTCACTTTTATCCTGCACAAAACCTACTATGACAGTTGAGCTGATGATAGGCTTTTGGTATGACTGCGGGGGTGAAGGAGTGGAAGTTGGTGTACATTTTGCAAAAATGAAGATGAGCAAGTGTCTCTATCTGAAACGATGACTTATTCACAAATATAAAAGATGTTTTGAAGGAAATGACTGAATTGAAGGTTAGGGCTATTACATCACGAATTAATGAATAGAGATTATCCCGTCATCATGTAACTTTTCACTTGTAATAAATTCTGTTTCAAACCAAAATCTGCACAACAATCAGTAATTGGTCATGGTGAGCTGTAAGCTGAAAGAGTCATTATTTTGATCGTTCATGTAATCAAATACACAACTTTACAAGCTGCTTAGTCGTGTGTATCGCATATTTAAAAAAAACAACATAAATTGTTCCTCTAAAGAAATTCACCTTGTTCTGTCAAGTTTTCCTTGCTCTCTCACGCTTCATTTTTTACAGAAAGAAATAACAAAATGTGTACATTAGTTCATATACAATGGCCAGGTTTTTTGTTTTTAAATTCATAAACAATCGATTTTGACCAGAGTGTGAGTTCTTAGAAATAAAGCTGAGAGTCTTTTTACTTGTCTTCATCACACTATAAAAACACATCATTCATTGCTGATGATACGGTTGCCGGCGTGGGCGAAGCAGTTGCTCGTCATTTCATTGCCATATTGTATCTTAATGAAAAGATACCGACTTGCAAATTTCTTTTTTATATGCTTTGCGATAAGCACGTGTCCATAAACAAAATTTAAAAAGTATAACTTCATTTAAGTTATAATCTCACTAAATGTTTTTTTTTTGCAGCCTCAGTTTGTATGTTTTTTCATGAAAAGTGCCAAATGTTGTAAAACAAACATGATGATTAGCATGTAACATTTTCTTCAGGTCGATTAAACGAAGATAGTTAGCAAAGTCACGGTTAAAAATAAGGCTGAAATTTCTTTTAGATTTGTTTGTTATCTTATAAACAGACAGAACATGACAAGCTTAAACTTTTACAACAACGTGTGTCTTATCGTAGACAAAAGGAGCACGTCATATGAAAGAAAAAATACAGCTAGTGAACAATGAACTTGAGTCTCGTTTTAATTAACGTTTAACACACATACCTAGTTTTTGGAGCCACACGCTCATCGTCGTAAATGAACATTATCTTTTTAGCAAGCATTTCCGTAACCGTTTAGGTATGGTTTATACTGTTTTACGGAAAACCATGTAGCGATTAAAATCGGTTTCAATCTCAATCGTTTACGCATAGTTTTCGCTGCCAAAAATATGTCGTCTGCTTTTGTGGATGTGAGAGGCAATGGGATATGAAGTATTCTTTTAAGTACTTCAGGTTAATTAAATAACCATATGGAAGTTATTATAAAGATTTCCAGTTTTATTAGAATTTATAAAATGTCCATTAACAGAATATGTGCCCACGATTTCACGCCCTCGATGTGGATACAAACACGAAAGTTGCAATAGGTAATCTTACTAAACCATGCCCTGTTTGTATAAAACTCTCAGTCTCATTTGTTTCCTATTGTATTTACACGTAAATATAGACAGAGAAAACAACCAAATTGTATTACAATTTACAGTCATCGGCCACATGAACTTAGGTTCATGCAAGTGTAAAAAATTAAAATTCATGGATCCATTAGAGATGTAAAAGAGCAATGATATTTTAGTCCATTGATCATTCCTTTGAGAATACAATGTGGTGATACCATAATTGGGAAGTGGCACTAGCTCAATTATTCGCGTAATCTGAAACCATACAATCCTTTTTAACATTTGAATATTTCGCTAGGCTAATAACCTTCGTAAACATCGCACAACCAAAAATGCTCTCCACTCAGATTTTCCTTGTTATGATGCGTCTTCAGTCAAAAAACTTTAACCTTGCATTAATTTTACGAATTCTCATAAAGTTGGTGTGGTGTTGGTCAGTCACGAACTTGTGGTGTGGATGCACATGGATTAATTTTAGGTAGAGTTTTGAATTAGACGTCTAGCTCTCATTTAACGGTACTCATGAAATAAACGTCATTTTTGGGGAAGGTAGCAATTAAAAAAACATATTTCATGAATGTCGGCGGGTTAATGAACGTTGTCTAAATGGAGATAAGCATTCAGATGTCACTGTAACTGACACATTGAGAGGAAACTGGCGATTTTGAAACAAACAAAAGACCTCCTTAGACGACATTGCCATAATGAATATTGGACAAGGAATCTTCCTAATTAGACTTTTCAAACACCATGAAAAGAAGAGCTAATGCAGGCAATTAAAAAACCTTTGTTTGGAACAAAATTATGATTCAATTTGAAAACAGACAAAGTGGCCAAGGGTGGTTGATTTAAGTCCTAGGTTATCTTGTGTAGGAAGTGAAAAGATCAAAATGAGACTATTCATGCATTGCAAGCATACTTAGTGTTCGGTACAGGATGCAGAATGAAATTCAAAACTTTTAAGTGAAATGTTAGATTTTACACATCCTGGTTTCACCCGCCGTATATTCTCTTCTAAAATATCCTGAATGCTATGTTTTCGAACTAAACAATTACATCCCAGCGTTCACATAACCTTGTGTCTTCAAATTTTGCATACAAGAATGTGTTCAAATCAAACTTCATATACATGTATAACGTAGATCTTCAGTTCTTCGCATTTAATTTATAGTTTAGGAAGTTTGATGCAGAAAATTACAAGTCCAAGGTCTATAAACAGGTGCATATGGACAGATAATTTCATAGAAATGGACGAAAATATATCCCAAAATTAATTTTGATTCAAGATCGGATCAATGAAATGAAATCGGATTGAAAAGTGAATGTATTACTGGTTAGGTATACTCCAGGATTTGTTTTCGCGTGATGCAGATCTTTAAAAAAGTCCTAAATTGCCTTTTGGAGCCTTTAGTCTCGATCTTTGAAGCACACAATATATAATTTACTTCTATTAAATCAAAATAATTACACAATTCATCACTTTCATCCCACATCCCCCGGCTATTTTTAAACTTGTGCAACCATTGCATTTTCCTTGCACCCATGATTTTAAAAGTTTTCATCCCCTCGAGGAGTGCGGCGATTACGTTTACGTAATCAACCTCATGAATTTGCTCCAAGTATTACCTTTCTTGTCTGTCATGACATTTTTCAATTCCTCCAGAGAAAAACTGCAAGAAAACCCATTGCAATATGACGAACACGGTTTTGCTCATCCCGACTCTTCTCATTTTTTTTCTTTACATTGAATATTAAAAACTATGAGGTAATTTTGAATGTTGAACTTGAAAAAAATGAGTACGTAATTGTATCAAGAGTACATTATGCTTGCATGGGTACCTACATGAAATATTTTTGCGTGGGTTGTGTGAGCGTTCAAACCGTTCATTTAAGCTAGAGATGATTATATCATATCCAATGTGTATGGGGATTCGGTGGAGATTATGCAACAAACTCATACACACAAACCAATCTTAATCTAGATCAGAAGTGTTTTTCTATCTTATAAAAAGAACTACCTTTTATAATAGGGGGTGAAAAGCCCGAAGTTTATTGTGCGTTTCAGGCAAAAACGCATGCTCGCGATTGTATTTCACGTAGAAGTATGCAGAATTCTCACCGTTTTTTGTGTCATTTTCAATGGCAAGGTAATGAAGCTCCTATACGCTAATACGCTTGAGAAGCATGGTAATCAGTTTTTTATTGTTTGCTCTATGAAAATATTTACAAAGTATGTGCACACGATGAGATATAAGCATCCGGCTAACTGATTCATCTTAATTCTTGATCATTTTTCTCACGATGAGCAACAAGAGCAGCAGCGGAGAGTGAGTAGGAGAGCCTGTGGCTTTGAAAAAATTCGTTTTTATTAATGTTGATGAGCTACAATGTATCATCATCTTGAGCGCCAGGGGTGGTAGTATTGATGCTAGACGAAAGACGAGATTATAAAGTCGAGTGAGGAGGAAACGAGCGCATGCAGAAGCCAACTTGTTGCTCATGTGTAAATAGTTTGCACAAGAAAAATAGTTCGTTTTTTTCATGGTGTTGTCTGACTTGTCACGTAAAAAAATTTGCATGCTAAATTGCGTTTTTCCGACAATTGGGAATATTGAGGTTGTTGATGACTTGTGCTTTTCCCAGAGACTTTGTTTTACTCAAATGTAGGAAATCATGATGGGTTTGCTGAGAAGGGAAAAGAACATGAAAAACTTGAGAAAACTAGGTGACCATGACCCAGTGACATGGTTGAGCTGTGGAGTGATATTGTTAAGTGTTTTCCAAGTGGCTGTGGAATGTATGGTGATTAGAGAGAATCCAGTGAGGCTTAGAGTGTTGGAGTACAGTTCAAGAAACGGAAGCTTATCGAGGGTTTTAAATAGCAGGTATTCAGACATTGTTGTGGGAGAAGAAGTTGAAAAAGATTCCCAAGTGGTTCTCGAGTGTAGCTCCAACTTTGGGCCGTTAAGATGGTTATATGCAGGAATTGGGGTAAAATGAGAAGCGATTTTGGATTTTAACTTGCATTTTATATTCAATGATGGAATTATAAATCTTTGTTTAAAATTTTGGATGCAGCATCCCGATCATAAATCATACTACACAAGTAGGACCAGAGCTGATACCACTTCCAGCTACACAGCATATTTAAGCTTTCCGAACGGGCTACAACCCAAGGACACGGGCGAGTACACGTGCCAAAATTCCTACAATAGTAGTTTGAATAACTACATTTACGTCTATGTACCGAAAAACAATACAGAAGGTAGGAATAGAAGGTCACTACGTCTTCATTACATGATCTAATGCACATTATTTTAATTTACAGGAAAGCCGTCACTTTTTGTTCCAAATCATAAACGCCATGACGTAGTTGTATCCTCTGGACAGAAGACTGCACGAATCCCCTGCAGCGTGGTTCATCCTAACGTAAAAGTATCTCTGGAGAGAGTATCGCCGGTGAGTGTCAAGTTAAAAAATAGTCATGTTAGGAATTTACCATTTGCGTCATAATAAAAGTTTTATCTGCCCTGTAGCAAAAATCATTTTGGCTGGAGCCACCCACAGAAATCCCCTTCAATCCTAAGACAGGCTTTGTAGTTCCAGTATCCCCATCGGCCCGGGAGGTATACACGTGCAGAGGGGAATTGAACGGTCAATTTGAAGAAGTTACCTACGTGACGTCGCCACTTCAGCCCAGGATTGATCCAGACGTGGAATTGCTGGATGACGTATTGCACCACAATCAACACAGACATCGGCCAATTAACACTTTCAATAGAACTACAAGTACTACAACCGCTGCTACTACCACGACGAGTGCACCATTGAGTAAAGTTGCCATTTCCATTCGTCCAACTAAGCAACCGGCCCCGGAAACTCATCTTGTCTCCGCGTGTACACCGACGTTCTGTGGATCAAATGCTGAGTGTATAGTCAAAGATTACAAGCCATACTGTGTATGTTTAGAAGATTACACCGGCGACCCACAAACCGGATGCCACAGAATTAGTGACCATTCGCAGCATTTACGTGTTGTAAATCCCTGCCATCCATCTCCTTGTGGCAAGCACGCCGAGTGCCTTCAAATCAACGGTCATCCACTCTGCACCTGTCAAGAAGGATATTACGGGAGTCCTCCGAAATGTTCAGCTCATAAAATCCACAATTGTGCAAAAAACTATGACTGCGAGTGGACGGAATACTGCAATACTGAGACAAGGACATGCGAAGATATTTGCGAAGGAAAAGTGAAGTTTTGCGGTAAAAACGCACTCTGTACTGCATTTAGCCATATGCCTTATTGTACATGCCCGCCCGGCGGACAATACCACGGCGATCCTTATGACACGGAAGGATCTGGATGTCAAGTTCAAAATGAACGAGTTCAAGCAGAAGGAAAGCCGTCATGCAATCCATCCCCGTGTGGACGAAATGCTCACTGCAAGGTGTATTCCTCATATCCTCTGCCAATATGCTTCTGTCCTCAAGGATTTACTGGTGAGTTCAAATTCGTATTTAAGCACCATTAACTGAAATAGCCGCCAGTGATGTTACATAAACGTAATTCTTTCACAGGTGACCCCAGCCACCGTTGCTACAAACTTTCTCCTGCTCCTATAATCGACGTATTCAGACCCCACTACAACAAGCATCCTCCGCCTCCTCCCACTACTCAAGTCACTACCACAACCACCACCGATTTCTCTGCACCCTCTGCAGCATCTTCTTCCTTGATCCACCATCACTACCCGATTCACCCTATTACCCTATGTACCCCAGAATTTTGTGGCGAGAATGCCCGTTGTAGGTTTCGGAACAACCATCCGGAATGTTACTGTCTAAATGGTTACAAAGGAGACCCTTACAAAGGATGCCATCGTCAAACGATCTCCCCCGTCGCTCTCCGGCAAGCATGTTCAGTATGTGGACCCAACAGTGTCTGCTCCATGATATCGTCAGACGTTAGATGTGTATGCGCGCCGGATACTATCGGTGCCCCTCCAAATTGCAAGAAACTTTCTTCGTTGTCCAGCAATGTGGCATCAACCGCTTCATCGTCAACTTCTCAACAAAACCACCAGGTATCAGTTGTATCCACTTCTTCATCGCACTCCTCCTCCGCGTTAGCACACCATCTTCATCAAATCCATTTTCACGACCATCAGCACAAAATCCACAATCTTCGACACAACCTTTCCTCCTCCTTTTTCCATCACCTCCACAGACAACACTTTCTTCTTGACTGTGACTCAGATCTGGACTGTCCAGATGAATTGGTGTGCTACACAAAAAAGCAAAAATGTTTAAACCCATGTTCTTGGGCGTGTAGTGATTCTGCCAGTTGTATCGTCGTTAATCACCACGTCCAATGTCGCTGTCCCTCAGGTTACAAAGGGGACCCAAGGATCGAGTGCGTTCGGCGTGAGCAGCAGCAGCAGCCGGTTCCCCTTCCCCCCTCGTCTCCACCAAAGCCCGAAGGTGATCAACAACAAATTGTACCTGAAAACCATCCCTGTCGTTTCACTTGCGGACCTCATACAATCTGCCGAAGAATCCCCACTGCTGAGATGAACCGCCTTCGAAGGATGGCCTTTTCGATGGAAAGCTTAGACATGGAAAAGGACCCTCTTCAGAAAGCGCTGCTCACTCAAATTAAACGCATTGTCGAGCAAAATCCTACCAGAAACGGGGTTTTCACGGAGTGCATGTGCATGAGGGACGCAGAAGGGAACCCTTATAGTATAGAAGGCTGTACATTAAGAAATAGCAGTAGTAGTAGTGTAAATATTCACGGTAGTAGTAGTGAACACAATAAAATATTTGATGATCTCGAACAGTCTCCTTCTTCCACTTCCTCCTTTTCCTCCAGTTCTATTGTAATTCCAACAGATCCTTGTAGTAAAAGCAGCAATCCTTGTGGCCCAAACAGTATCTGTGTGCCCCATAAGGGCCTTGCCTATTGTAAATGCGATTATGATGCCACTGGAGAGCCTCCTAATTGCAAACTCCGTTGCGGCAAAGAGCAACACTGCCTATTTGATCAGGTATGTATGCATGGGAAATGTGTGGATGCTCCAGAGGCTGCTTCTGCTGACCGTAATCAGGAAATGCAGGAACAACCTTTGAAGGAACAATTTGATAACAATTTCCTGAAATAAGCATTTTGAAACTGAAGCTTGAATGACTGAATGGTAGTGTTATATGGGTAGTAGTAGTAACTCTTAAACTGTAAATAGCCACTGAGTACGTTGTGTACTTCCTGTGTAGATTTTTGTACAAACTGTAAAGTAATTAGGTAGATTTAAAGTGCATTGTAGATAGTAGGTTGTTAAATTAGTTGGGTAGTTTAAAAATTACACCACTTCTGGTAAGTGGAAGTTCAAGTTCTTCAAGGTATTACTTGATGGGAAAAAATCCTTCCGATGATGACACAAAAACAGTAAGTTTACATTCTTTTTAATCATGAGCTCCATTTATAAATTCTTTGTGGAATTCTCTAAAACAGATGAAGATTAAGTGCCAAAACGAATAAAAAAAGATGGGAGTTCAAAATAACTATTCGAAAGAAACTTTATTTCATAAATTCATTTTTTCATTTCAAAGTTCTTGAATACGCGACTAGGTCACACCGCAGGTTACAATTTCACTGGCTCCAATTTCCCATAAAAATATTCTTTGCAATACATCCTTATTGACAATTTTGACTTCTGGTAAATGAAATATCGTCACTGTCTACAGCAAGGGTTGCCCTACAGCAAAAGTCACGTTTTTTGCGTACAACTATATTTTTACTGTTTGTCTTTCTCGAAGACACTGGTAATTTTATCTTTAAGTTAAACTCTTTTCTCATTTGCTGGTCTGCAATCACTTAATTTACGATTTTTAAAGAACGTTATGCTTGTCAGTGTAATAGAACCTGTTTGACAGGACACAAAAGCTATTCAGGAGCTAAAGTAGTAGCGCCAGGAAAACACATCATTATCAACTTTATCATTTTTTTTCCTTGTTATTTTCCCGCATGCCACCTCCTAGAACAAGTCAAAATCATTTACGCTACGAACACTTCTCTTTTCTTCATACATTGCAATTACTTACTTATCTCCTTTTAAATTGTAACTGTTTGTCATGCTTTTTTAAGAATGTTACAACGGTTTTAAAGGTAGTAGCAGCCATGCTCGGTGAGTGCCAACTTATGACGAAAAGTGTGATAAATGTCTTTATGCATACCATCAAATGCGGAGCTACTCTCGCCCCATATCAAGTTCTCACCGTTGTTTTCTCGAGGTGATAGCATTGTAGCGTCAGAAAAAAACAACTGTTAAAAAATATCTATACGGAAAGATACACAATTTTCCCCTGTACAGTTTTTTTTGTGTTCTATTGTTACTGCCCAAGAGATTACATAAACATTCGACATTACGTACCTACTTATTAAAGGCACAACAATGGTTTGTGTAATGCACTGGCATCAGTTGACATTATGAAATGTAGGGAAATGAAATATTACGAAGGTAAACATAACACGTATTACGATTTACGATAACGATCAACTGCTGGGTTATGTTTTCAAGGTGCAAAAAAAGTTGGGACTGCCCTAGGATCGGTCATTGTTTCATTGCAAGTATGAACGCTTTATTGTATGAATGGATTTTGCAAGCCGGTTACAACTCCAGTTATGAATCGTAAGAATAGACTGAGAAAACGGGAGTTTCGCAGGTTTGGGTAACATTTTTTCATGTCTTTAATTGTATGGTCACCCTCAGTTGACTTTGAACAGTTGAACCGTGAAGCGATTTTCATAAAACTGGTGCATCGGACAGAAGAGCATATTTTTAACAAATATTTACAAATATGGCACTGTTTTCGGTGTCCATCGGTAGAAGGAAGTCCCGAATAGTTGTGGGCTTTTTAGTGTTAGCTAGTGTAAGTACAACCTCATTTGGATACTCACTTCGGAACGTAGAGTTACCAACACCGCGGGTAGTTGTTGTTCCTGCAAATTCTATTGAAGAGGAGATTGTGCTCCAGAAGCAGCCGAATTCTCAGTTGCTTGTTGGCGATCGGGAAGAAATTGCTCTGAATAGTAAGATAAAACTTGAATGCGATGCGGCCTATCCAATCCAATTCATTTACACTGGCGATGGGGTAAGCTGTAACATTTGTTGAAATCCAATCGCAATGCGAATTGGGGGTTATAAACGATGATATAACGGAGTAATTCCAAAAATATTTTGCATAGATGCCAGAGTATACTACAAACACTAGTCAATCAGACAACCCGTCAAACCAGGAACGTCATCCGGACACCAGACCGAAGACTTGGTTTGAAGCGCACCTTTTCTTAGGCTTTGGCCGGCCACTTGCTTCATATGATTCAGGAAAGTACACATGTAGGAGTTTGCAAGACCCTAGCAAAGCTGTTCATTACTTTTTGTTCATTTCCGATGGCAAGCTATTTATCCGTAATGAGGGAGAAATGATCTATTTCAAGCGCTCCGATCCTTCGGTGAGAATACCTTGCAGTGTGACACACCCTAGCGCTGTAGTATCCCTGCAAAAGGTCTCAAACGGTTTGATACAATGTCCACTCAATGATTCAATTTCGTTTGAGCCAACTTCCGGTTTCCAAGTTAAAACAAGCAACAGGTACTTCGATCCTAGTGGAACCTACGTTTGCACTGCAGGGCGAAATGGAGTATACCAAGCTATACAATACGAAATGATCGCAGAAAACACTGGTAAGTCCCCATCATAAGCCAAAATATAATAGCTCGGTCACCTAATTTTGAAATTCCCGTTTTTATTGTCTATTGTTCAACTGTAGTAGTTACTGATCCCCCAAATGATGGTGCAAATAATAACCGTCTGCCATGCCGTCGTGACGCAGACTGCTCCTCCTCTGAATACTGTCAAAAAAGTGGACACTGTGGATCGCCATGTACAGACTCCTGTGGTCAAAACACATCGTGCCGGGTAGTAAATCACTTGGCAAACTGTCAGTGTTTGTCAGGCTACGTGGGTGATCCATATCTGGGTTGTTCAATGGCGTCGTCATCTTCTCGGCCACCACCACCAGAATCTGTAGTACAAGATCCCTTGTAGCCCGTTCCCGTGTGGCACAAACACTCGGTGTGAAAATCATAATGGCATTGCGAAATGCTCTTGCGCTCCTGGCTATCAAGGAGATCCTCTACTATCGCTGCTACCGAAGAAACAATGATCCATGTAACCCCAATCCTTGCGGACCTCACAGTAATTGCGTCAACCGAAACAATTACGCAAGTTGTTCTTGTGCTCAAGGCTTCATTGGTACTCCACCACACTGCCGGGCCGAGTGTGAGGTAGACTACCACTGCGCATATAATCAAGTTTGTCACCAATATCGATGCAGAGATCCTTGCGATGGAGCTTGTAATGACATTCCTGGCACCCAATGCCGAGTGATCAACAGACGCCCTGTGTGCGCCCGTTACCAGTCAAGGTGTCCTCCAGGTTACTATGGAAGAGATTGCTCTAATCTTTACGAAAGAGATACTGACAAAGCGCCGTCGACACTGGAGGAGGTTACCGACGAACAACCTGTTTCACCTTGCGTCCCATACCCATGCGGATCAAATGCTGAATGCCTGACAAAGAAGGTTACAAATACAGCATTGAACAGTTCATCTGAAGTTGCTCTTTGTCAGTGTCCACCTGGAAAAACTGGAAACGCGGACATAGAATGTTTCCCTGTGGAAGAACAGCTACCGATTGCAAATAACGATGAAGCCATGCGAGATTTATTGGGGGAGAAAGTCGAGCAAGAGGAATCGTCCAGTACTCCGTCTGCAGAATCATCAACTTCGCCTCCATCTGAAATTTCGATTATTCCAGAAAGCACCTCAGCCAAACCAGCAAAAAAATGTGGCACATAATGCAATCGCGATTATGTCTGCTGATGGAAAATCTATTTGCAGTTGTCCCGTTGGATATACCGGACTGGCAAGTATTGAGTGCCATGCTTTGCAGCTAGGTAATATTTTGATGATCGACAGATTTGACTCTGACTCACCATTTGACTACATCGCAATTTGAAAAATTTGTATATATACAGCATATTCGATAACTTGACAATAAAGAAACTATTTTAAATCGGGTAAATGTAGGTGATGAACCTGAAGCACAATCAAATTCATCAGCATCCCCTGACGCAGGAAATGAAATAATCGAGCCTGAATACTGCGACGGTTCAAATACTAACGTAACCTGTGGAAATAACGCTTATTGTGTCGTTCAGAATGGAACAGAAACATGCATGTGTATGACCCCCTTCAAAGGCAACCCTCAAATCGGATGCGAATTGGAGTGCAAATCTGATTCAGATTGCCCCAGTGAATATACCTGTTACTCTGAAAGCAACCGTTGCGTAGACCCATGTGAACCTGCACTCCAAATGTTTTTCAAATCGTGTGGAAGGGACGCATACTGTAAAGCGGAAGAACATAAACCAGTTTGCTATTGTCCAAAGGATTTACCTTATGGGGATCCCCAAGTTCATTGCAAAGAGGTTTGTCCGTTAGGCCAGTTTTAACCCTGTATAACTATCGGTTGATTATCATTTTGTTTAATTCATGTTTTTCAAAACGTAGAAATCCTGGATGCCAAATCATCTACCGCCAAGTCCTCTTGCCACTTGTGATGAAAAGAGAGTTGACGAGTTCTGCGGCAAAAATGCTGAGTGTAGAATGTTCCACGACTCAAAAACCTACTGCGTCTGCAGGCCCGGATATTTCGGAGATCCATATGACAACAAGGGTGCCGGATGCGAACAAGGAATTCAGTGTAGAAATTCCACACAATGTGCTCCTTCCAAAGAGTGTGTCAACGGACGATGCTTAGACCCTTGTCGACCTAAACAAAATCCAATGTGGCGAAAATGCAGGCTGCAGTTCAGATGAAAACCACAAACCAAAATGTATCTGTAACATAGGCACAATCAAAAATCCAGACGGGTCTTGTGAACCAGTACGTGGCGCTCTCGCAGAGAGAATGGCATTCTTTCGATCATTTGAAGATTCTTAGAACAGGAAGTTGAATTTAGGTTACTTTTCATTACAGCTCATGACAAACAACAGTTTCCCCTTTGGGTTAATAAAATAATTTTTTATTGCGACTTTAGCCAGTGCACCCACATAAATATAACAGAATCATAATGATTCTGGCTGATGACGGCTATAAATTTTTACGCAGAATTGAGTGCAAATAAAAACTTATACACGTTACAAACTTATGTTTCTTCTTTCTAAATCCTTCCTGTTATTTCCCTAACTCACGCCCCAGCCATGTCACTAAGTTTAAAAATTGTCTTACTTTCATTTTTGTTTGCATACAGCAGCATTTCATAAACACTTGACACATGTATCTTAACTCGTCTTACTTCATAATGCAGCCAATACTGATATACCAATCAAATAGGAAATTACGTGAGAGTGGTATATCACCTTTGTATTATTACTCTACAGCTCATGACACATCGATAAGACGTCAAAAGCAGATAAAACTTTCAATTACTATTTCTCCCTGTGCATTCTCACTGTAAAAAACTTCATGTGTCAAAGCCATCAGGCTATTAGAGTCCGTCCGGTCGCGCGTCCACCACACCAACAAAAGAGGAGAAAACAAAATTAAGCGTTTTGTTTTACATTTTTTATAATGGGAAAATGAGTATAACTTTTGAACTCCACTAAAAATATAACTTTTTATGTTTACAACTGTACAAAAACCACATCTCTGTGATGAACCGCTCATTCATCAAGACTGTCCCATGGGAAAAAAATCTGAATGAAAAGAACGTGAGAGTAGCGACATTGTCAACTTGCTCTTTTTATTGCAATTATAATATAAATAGCAATCAATTATCTTTCTTGTTAAACAATAGAGATACCCGATCTGTACACATTATGCACTTCTCTTTATTGAGAGATAGTTAATACACAGGTTGCTCTATTATTTACACCCGCACAATCAGCTTTCTCTCTTTGCCAATTTTCGCGATATAAGCGTGCCTATTATAAATACATGGCAAAATGTCAAAGGGTATAATGAGACGCGTCTAAGTTGCTATTAATTTTTACCAGTTAATTATGAGCACCTTCCTTCATACAACCTCATGCCGTTAGCTACTACTGGCACCCGTCGCAGCGTCGTCATCATCATCGCCAGAGGAAGTAGAACCAGCTTAGTGACTGAGTACTGAGTTTGCAGACCCGTTGATTTTTTCCCAAAGCGGATACAAACGGACAATGAATTTGCGTTGAATCGTTCACCCAATAAAATATGTAAAACCCAGTGCATTACGAATCATCTACCTGTGCAACTTCATAAAGTGAAACAATTTTCTTTAAAAAATAATATAATTCTATTGTCGTACAAGTATTTTTTATGAGACGACAGTGGTCTTTCCCAGTCTACGTCGACTCTTCTGTCTCAAAAGCGATATAATCTGGTGAAATATTTGTATGCCTTGAAGGCATCGTCAAAAAATGTCTTGAGAATTGCATTTTTCCCTAAGACAAGAAATCTACCGTTTTTTTGTACGTACCATGATAATCCTCCAAGATTTTTTTCAGGTAACATATTATGTCCTAAGCTGATTTTTTTGTGATGCATAATGTATCAAACTTATTCAGTTAGTTTATAATTAAGTGTTGTGTTCAGTAAGCCGACCATTGCTCCTGCCATTAGGATATGCAACATTTTGTGCTAAAATATTATTCATGAGTTTCGTGTGAGAGTGTTAACGGCTTTTTTCGAAAAAAGTTTTGTAACAAGAGGAAACCAATAATTTTTGCAGTTCTTTCAAGAAAATCCCTCAGTGATGCAGATGAGAGCTAAGAAATCTTGAAAAACTCTTTGCGCAAAGGATGACATCTAAGTTGGCGCTTGAATGTAGTGGCCAGAGCAAGGAAGTGTGAAAAGGCGTTTCATTTTAGTGCGTTACGACTCGTAATTGAGGTAAACAACGAAAACATTCGCAAAGGATGACATCTAAGTTGGCGCTTGAATGTAGTGGCCAGAGCAAGGAAGTGTGAAAAGGCGTTTCATTTTAGTGCGTTACGACTCGTAATTGAGGTAAACAAGCAAAACATGTTACCGAATGCAAAAAGATCCATTGCGGTGAGAGGAATTGTTAGGAGAAAGTATTGTTTTATGTGCATAAAATGGACTTTGGGGGTGCTGGTGGTATTATTATCATGGACGACTCAAGTAGAAGCATTTTCCCCATTGTGGGATTCGGTGAAAACGCAAGTGTTCCAGGAATATGAATTTATTTCGTCCAGAGGTCAAATATCAATAGTGCGAGCAAAAGTGGGGGATGTGAAAAACCCGGAATTAATTGTCGGCGAGAATATCAAAGTTGGGAGTAGAATTATATTGACGTGTACTGCGTGGTATCCTGCTGAATGGGTGTACTCTGGAGATGCGGTAAGTGAACTAATACTAGTATCTATATAGTTCATTTGGCAAGCTTGAATTAAGTGATTAAACTTTGCCTCGTAGGACCCGTCGTACACTTCAAATACAACGATTGAAAATCTTGGAACTTTGGATGATGTCGGTGGGGCAAAGCGATACGTCGCTACGATGGTCATTGGACCACGTGGACTAAAACAGAGCGATACGGGTCGTTACAACTGCATGACAGCGTCACCTGAAACGGGAATGAAATTTAAAACTTTATCCGCGTTCTATCACTTGTTTGTTCCGGGTAAGGGTACCTTGGAATGCGGAAATCGTCTTATCAATACTTTTCCAAAAACTTTGTGATTGTGACTTGACACCATTTTTGTATTTGCTTCTCAGGAAAAACATTGTTTATTAGGAAACGTGGCGGCACTATTCTTTACGACCTCCGTAAGTCTCCTGCAAGGATTCCCTGTGGTGTGACGAATCCAAAAGTTGCTGTGTCGCTTCAAAAGTTTCAAAGCGTAAGTTACAATTCGGCAATTGATTCTGTGTGAATGCGTAAGAAAATCGTTAATTTTAATTTTTGTGGAAATATTCACAGGGACACTTAGTCAACGTTGACAATGAGACAATGCTATACCACCCTATAAGTGGTTTCTACCCACGCCAAGACATTCCTGGAACTTATGTGTGTACCGCCGCCCATAACCGAGCATTTGAGCTCCTGCATTTCACTCTAGTTCCAAAAGGTGGTGATATCAGTACCATTCAAAATGTTAAGCAGTCAGGTGAAGAGGATCTCGAGTGGCTTTTCAATTCATTCAAACTTGGTCACTCTAATCGGATCCGTTTGAGCACTCGGGCTCCTACCGTATTTGGCTCGTCCCCTGAGAAAAGGAAGAAACCTCGACCTACTCCATTGTCAGTGTCATACTTCTGGAACCAATAGTGCCCAAAAGCAAAGTTCGGAACTAGCAAATAGTCATCACAACTCTCTGTCCATATGGAAAAGACCTTCAGCAGAAGACCATGATGCTGTAGTAGTACCTGAAGGATCCGCCGGAAATCCAGGACCGTCGCCAACGTATAGACCTGTATATGTGCTATTTGCAGAGGATTTAGTTAAGCAAAAGCAAACAACAGGAAGACCAACCGCTCAGTAGTGTGAGTGGAAGTGGCAGTGCCAGTACAAGTGCCAGTGGAAGTGATGAAACTGAAGAAGAAGGCGACGAGGAAGACGAAGACAAAGACGAGGATAAAGATGACGACAAGGATGAAGACAAGGATGAAGACAAAGAACAAGAAAAAGATAGAGATGCTGAGGAAAAAGAATCAATTGAATCAGTCGAAGATAAAGAGCCTCAACACCAGTACCACTTTGATCCACAGCAAAGTGAAAATATACTCCTACACCAGTTGTTTCCCTCCAGTACAGCTCCTCCAACGACTACACAGCGGCCTTTACTACATAGAGAGTACGCAACAACGTATTTACCATTCATTGACTTTCTCAACCCAAATGCAGCGGTTGTAAAATACAAACCTGTTATCAACCCTTCCGAGTCAATCATAAAATATTCGGAGCGAAGAACGACACAAAGACCGCTTTCAGGGCACATTGTATACGATTTACAGTCGAATAAGTTAGTTTATCATCAAAGTGGATTTACAAGGCCGACCACAGAACGTCCTACAAGACCGCAACAGACAGAAAGACCGACCAGATTCAAAATCCCATCTCTTCCTACGCAACGCTGGCCTACAACGAGAAGGACGACTAGAAGGCCATCCACTCTAAGGACAACTACCCCGTCTACAACGCCAGCCCCTCCGTTAATTCCCGACGCAGTTGTCTGCTCTAATAATCCTTGTTTCAAAGTGGGTTTACAAGGCCGACCACAGAACGTCCTACAAGACCGCAACAGACAGAAAGACCGACCAGATTCAAAATCCCATCTCTTCCTACGCAACGCTGGCCTACAACGAGAAGGACAACTAGAAGGCCATCCACTCTAAGGACAACTACCCCGTCTACAACGCCAGCCCCTCCGTTAATTCCCGACGCAGTTGTCTGCTCTAATAATCCGTGTGGGAAACATGCAACCTGTTATGCTAATACAGTCTACTACCACAAGCAAAAAGAAACGAGACGCGAACCGGCTTGTAAATGCAATGATAACTATCATGGTGAGTTACGTAATGTTTTCAACTAATCAATGATTTTGCAATTTACCATATTTGGTTTTCCCGTCGAATTCAGGTAATCCCTACTTGGAGTGTTTTCCACCATCTCCTGTGGAGCAGGACTTCTTAAGTTTCAACAGCTCCGGCCTGTTCCAGAAAAGAGCGGGAGGACACGACCCTGTAGTTTCCCTGGAAGAAGGATATCTCCAAAACTCAGATGTGTTCCCAATGCCGTCGGACGAGCCTGTCATTATGGATGTCAAGAAGAAGTAGTACATTATGTGGAAAAAAATATTACTTTGAATGAATGTACTGTATGATTTGTATTTATTGTTTGAAAGCTTCTTTGCTCTGGTTGGATTTGATAAATGCATTTGTTATTAATCATATTATACAAATCGTCTCTTCGTGAGCTCTACTTATCTTTTGACGACTCAACGGTATCACGTTACCCCTCTAACAATTACAATTACAAGTATATTATTTACATATTTATTGAGTAATACGAAATAAAGACTATGCATATTGAATTGAAACTGTAAATTGCAAGTTCAATATCCTTTTCTTCCACGAAATCTCTGCCTAGTGTCCAACTATAAAATCAATACAATAAAATTATTTCAACTCGTCAGTCAGCGACTTGTGGCAGCAATTGCTTAAAGCACTTACCAATGATCTTTTACATTCGAAAAAAGTCTGACGTAAAATTAAGCAGTCGTTAGGAACAGAACCGTCTTCAACTCGTAAGCATTCTCTAGGCGTTTTATTATGCTATAAATGAAAGACAGTGCTTTTAATTAAAAACTCAAATCACCTTTCTACCTCAATTTGGTTTGTTCCTTACTTTTTTGACACAGTCGCTTTCTAACAAGCAAACCTTGAGCTCCTGCCTTGAGCCCCGCACAAGGTCGTTTATCTTCGGTACCGCTCTGAACAGCGTCCTCGTACAACTGTGACATTTTCAAACGCCAATCTGCAAGTTTGCAAAAAAAAAACAACAAAGGACAACAATTTTGTTTTGTATTTCTGTAGTTATATTTTTGGATCGACAGGAACATCCTTACCTGGCGTCCGATTGTTTTCTGTGTCTGGTTGACCCATCGCTTTGGTTAAGTTGCACGAAAAATGACTTTCGAACGAAATTTAGGAATATCACGAAATTAATGGTTGAATCTTGAATCGCTAACCTTTGTGCAAAGGATTACATATTCGAGATCCCTTTAAACGACCAGCTGTGTGCATGTAAATATTTTGTTTGGGTGCATGAAATTATACACAGAGCATGTCCCAGTACTCCCCAATCCCCATTCCGCCAAGCATAATGGATCTGTTTTGATTCAGTCCATTTTTCACGTGGCTATGAAGGACACATTTGTGAATCCTGAAATGAAGAATTGGTTAAATAATTAAATATTAAAAAGCTAATTTACAACCAGTTTCATTGTGTGGTGATATTTTAAGAAACAGGTTTCAAAATGTCTTCACTGAGCAAAAGACGACCATTACTTGCATCTGGTAAGAAGGATCTAGCTGTTTATATTTTACATTTAACGAAATGAACAATTATCTATCTCTACTCTCAACCGATTTTTCTAGGTGGACCAGTAAGACCAACTTCATCAAATAGGAAACCAAGTGTAACTTCCATTAGCAAGCCGAAGCCTGTTGAACGCCGTCGATTTCAACTTTCTAGAACAAAACTTGACTATCCA
>JAAXOA010000039.1:0-51483 GCA_036561885.1 Salina celebensis | reverse complement strand
AAAAGAGAATGAAAATACAGGGAAATTGGGATTAACCGAAGGAAAAGTTAACGACATTCGAAACTGAGGAAAAACAAAGAAGCTATATTATCGCTTGTTTTAATTACGACCGTACTGCTTTCTCCTTTGCCACTGTCTTACAATCTGTCCTTGTCCTTCAATTTAATGTTTTTCTCGGACCAAAACAACTGTATTACTTTTTAATGTAGCCAGACAAGGAGTTGCGTTTGTTTCATGTGCGTTAGTAAGTGAAAAACAGTAAATTTCGTCTTGAAACATTGTTACACTAACACAAGTACGAAGTTGAGAAGAAACGCGTATTCAAACGAAAAACCTTGTAATAAATAAGTGTTTCTTCAACTTTTACAAGAATTGAATTATGTATATAAGGTGTAGAACAATCTTCTTTTTAGATTACTGGGAAATTTAGAATCATAAAAATAACGTCTTAGGAAATATAAGCTTCAGAAAAAGGCCGTACCACATTGTGAAACTGCCGTGGGTGAAAGTAGGAAACATTTTCTTGATTTAATTTTTTAGCAATGAAATGCAACAAACAAAGATAAATACTTTGAATGAAATCAGTTACCTTTGTTTAGTAGCTAATTTGCGAAACATAAAAAATAGCATGAAAAATACAGAAAGAAAACTACTTCGTCTGAAATCGTATAGCGTAATATAGGTTTGGCTGAAGTTAGCATATATTATTACGGATTAGCTGTAGACGACCCAGATCTCAATTACAGTAATCATTCAGCGATTTTTCTGCTAAGTGAAATTGAAGGGAACAGGGAAAATTGCAAGGGAAGTGAACTTCATCGTGACGGTCGGGCGCTTGTTGCTAAAGCTGTTATTTTTTCTATTTTTAGTATCATTTTAGGAATTAGAATTCGGATTGATACATTCAACAGTAGCCTACACGAACACCCACGTGTTGTATTAGATACCGAAAACTAACAACCGACTAAGTGAAAATCATTTGAGAAATTGTTGCATGAAATTTTGTACCAATTGACGAAGCTATATCGTTCTCTGCTTCGGTAACGCGTACAAAACACAACGTTTGACTGTAATGAAATGTTTGATGTATCCCATCCCATTGAAACTACACATTCTGTTTGAGCTCTTCAACTTTTATGATTTCCTTTTGTTTAAAATGAATGAAGCATCCGCAGGTGATTTTATTGTGAAGCTTTGTCAAAACTAGGATCTATCACTTCATCAAGTACACAGAGTATAACAGGTTCTCCTAAAATGTATTGTTTGTTTAATACTCATAACTTTAAGTATGAAACTGTTCGGAGCTTTGACTTTTGAAAGTAACGGTTTTTTTTTTCAATTTTAGTTTGTCTGTGGTTTTCGGTCGCTGACAAAAGTGTATAATATTCTTTATAAAACTATTGACAAAAGAACATTAGCTTTTGTAAACGAGCATTACGGGCTAGGTCGAAAAAGTTTCAAGGTTTTTAGTCACAAGAATTATAATGTCAGATGTCATGCCCAGCTCAATGTTATACGGGTCAATGTCATTTACATTGAGTTAAACATCTTTAATAACACCCAGAAAAGAATGAGATTGATTTGGCACTTCTACAACATAGGAGCAGCATGAGACAACCGATATTCATGGATATTTCAAAACAACTTGCCGATAATGTGAATAGAACCGTGAATAAATATTACATGTAGATTGTGTATAAGTGTTTATGTTGTTTCACATGTCATTCTCATAAGACATATCATATTATGACTTTCATGTCATGTCATCATGTCTACATTTTCACAACACAAACCCCTAAAATATATCATAATACGATAATTTCTACTTAACTTCAAGTCAAGCAGTAGTGGCTTGGTTTGGGAAATTTCACAGGTGGACCAAGTCGTGAGCCTCCTTTCAAGCTTTCACTTATTGTTAGAATTATTCATTATTTTGATTCCAGTAAGTTTGCAATTAACATTCATAAGAGAATTTCTCTGAACACCTACTAAACGAAATACACAAAATCAAAATACCAGTGCCGTTCCCACAATGGACTGCTTTTAATACCTTAAACGATACCTGTCGCGTCTAACTCACTAATTCTTGTTGACCTTAATTAATTGGCTGCAAATATTTTACCTTTGTTTACAGATAATCAGCTACAACTCTCCCCGCGGTGGAGTGAGCGTGCTAACCGAAAAAGGCGACACGACAACCTCCTACCTACTAGTTCAACACGCCAAGCCAACGGACTCTGGCCGTTACTCCTGTAATCCTTCCAATGCCGTTCCCCACAGCATTCTTGTCCACGTGCTGAATGGTAATCTTGATAATAAATTTATCCTGCCTCATAAAAACAACTTCTATCAAAACATGTACCCTTTAAATCATTAAACAGTTCCGATGAAATCCCTCATCCTCCTCCATTCGGAGAAAGCCGAAAGTCATTTCATTTCCAACTAAACAAGAAAACATTTCAACCGGTTGTGGTTCTAACAAGTCTCGGCTTTATTCCTAGAAAAAAACTTTAAAATTCGCTAACTTTGTTAAATACTCTTTTTTTTTCTCTCCTACAAAAACGACGAAATGCAAATAAACCCCTGAGTAGCTTATTTCTTCCGGTTGTTTAACATTGAAAAAAAGTAAAAGGTCTCATGTAATTGATTTCCCAGGCTTACGAAAAATGATAAATATTCATAAATTCATTTCTCGCAAGGGATTACGCTGAGCATATCTCCTTCCTAGAAACATTCTCTTCTATGCTGACAACTTTTTCATTTCATCATATTTCACTCTAAGGTACTTTCTCCAAGTCGGTCTGGAGCATAGGCAATAAGCGCCAATTTTTTCGCAATATAAACTAATTTTGACTTACATTTCAGAGAAAACTTTAACAAATCGTTTTCTCCTTGAGTCCCTCACTTCACAAAATGATTTTCCTACATTGACTGGGTTATTACCGTGTATTTGTTTACCCTCACCGAGTTCCCTCCATAGAGCCAGACGGAGAAAGCTGTGTATTTTATTATTGCTCTGTGTAGACTACTCGAAGCGAGAAATCGAGAATAAAACAAACAAAAGCGAAAACTTGAGAAATTTGTCAAGCGCGAATAACAAGAAAGTATATAACATTTTGCACAAAAAACTGTTGTTCTACAAGTCAAACGAAAGAAAACATCAAATCTATACGAGAAAAAAAACATTTTGCTGTTTACCGAGCAGAGAAAGTTTCTACACCAGAACAACACATAAATTTTCGCGTTTATCGCTGAAAAGATGAAGAATGGCAGAAGAAAATGAATAAAGAAGGAAAAAATTAAGTAAAAGTTGTTGACATGAGAAAAAAAACTAGTCCTGGTGTAGCTACGGGAAAAAGGGAAAATACACGGTTATGTTTACCAAATGTATTCTGCTATTAACTAAGTCGTTTTCACTCAACTGACAGTTTACTTTTTTTTATTCTTACACCCTATGACGAGTTGTATAAACAACGACAATAAATTACACTTCAACCAGGGAAAAGAGAAAATCGCGAGTTGTTTCTTCGGCTGTTTTTTTCTTTTTCTTGGAAGGTCTAGCAAATTTAATTTTATAAAATCACGACAGGTACGGGAGATGTACTAGAAAAAAATATGTTTTTTTTTGTGAATAATAAATAACGCTAGAGCGATTTCAGTTATTCACGTGTCACTCATTGCGGGCAAGCAGCATATGTAACTGGTCTTGTTTCGCGGAGAAAATCTTTCCTTATTTGATCAAACCAACTGATTTGTGCTAGAAAAAAAATCCATTACATGTGCATGCATACAAAATAGATTGCTCTGTTTGCGGTAATGTAATGCATACAAAGTAGGCGTTTAACGGAGTATTTTCTATGCTAAAAGAAAGCAAACTGATTTGTTGACTTTAATTTAGAATATAAAAAAATGGACAGCTATACAGGAAAGAATGGTCAGGAAACCGGAAAAATATGAACGGCAACTGTGGGTACGAAACCCATTAATTTCTGCTGGATGCTGTCCTGCATCAATCATAGTCGTAGTTTCAACTGCACAGTGCCTTTGAAAAAAGTAATATTCTTACTTCCGCTGACGGTTATTACGCTGTTTTTTGTGTGGAAAGTAGCTAATTTAAATGTGATGATATGAGTGCAAGATAATATTTACATTGGAAAGTTCCATTATTCTATAAATTTGGAATGAAGGGCAATAAAATTTGCAATTTCATGGTTGGATACTGAAAAACTTTGAGCTGCCTGAAGGAGCTTGCAAAATTGAACCGGAATCGATAATGAAATCAGAAATGAAATGGAAATTCGCTGTATTATTTGAATTATCTATTATAAATCAGTATTTGACTTTACCTTTCTTCTGTTTGCATTTTAAGTAACTAAAATGTTTCAGAGTTTGTAATACTTTCTCCATTTTTAATTCCAGGAGAGTTACCAGCCGCGATGCAGACTGGAGGACAAATGCCACAACAAATTCCGCTCAGCTTTTGTCTTCTTTACAGCGCAATTTTAATGTTTGTTGCGTCGTAACCTCGTTTCTTGCTTAAAGGCGGAAATCTGGCCGTTACATATACGGTTCTCTCCGAAGGAAAAGAAACCAATGGCATCACTTTGTACAAAAGTCAGATTAATTCCACGATTTAAGATTGTCAGCTCCGATCCCGTAAGGAAATACCAAGAAACTCCCGGGCAAGAAGCCCAACAGAGCGACTTTCACTTTTGGGGTGAGTTTCATATGAAACCTTTGATTGTAAACGTATGTTTGAAGGACTACAAATACAAACATTGTAAAAAACTAATTTCATTCTTTGTCATTTGTTGGACTTGTAGTAGTTGGAAACATAGAATTGTGATTACTGTACTATGTACTTTTCTCTTTGTTTGAACTTGTTGTGTGATAAAATAAAATCAGGATCGATGCTGTTATCATTCTCAATTCCAAGCAACATTCCCTTTGAGGCGATTTAGTTTCAATAAACCACCTGCTGTAGAACTTTACCGCAACATGTTGACATCAGAAAATAAACCGTCTTTCTAATCTCTTTCACCTTTGAATGCCCTTAGTGACAAACTTTCTTCAATAGCTAAGTCAACACGTGGAACGCAATCCCAAACAAATCCTTTCTTTACAAAATGATAGTTTAGCTTGAAGAAGCTTCCTGGAATATATCACTGGAAAATTTGTAACTCGTAACAGGTTTCATTTTCATTTGGCTTTCTTTATCAGGTATTAGTTATCATTAGGTAAGCTGCAGTGTCGATGTCCTAATGACATGCGTATTATCTTGATAAGAAATGCCTAAATATGGGTGCTTTGGGTACGCTTCTTTTCTTTATATTGGAATATCAGTACAATTCCCAGAAATAATGTTATTGATTTCGACCATTGGCATAGGCCTTTCTTTGTGTTTGGCCTTGTTCCTTCCAAAAGTTTGTGTTGTTTCAAAGTTTTCTCTAATCAGGCATCACTTGTCCAACCAGAAGTACTCCCCCAATTAACTGTCCGTGTATGGACTGCTTGAAGCCAATTACTCGATCTTGACAGCAAATATGAAGTTTAGTTTTAAACTTCCAAGGACGCACCGTAAAGAACTACTTTCTTTTAAAGTGAAAGTTACGCCGCTAGGATCAACATTATCTTGAAAAGTTGAAACAAAATACTTTTCTGTTTTATAGATTGGTCATTACTCATCCTAGAATATATTTTCACTGAAAGGAAATTAGGTTATTGGATTAAGAATGTCAAAGTTTGTAGTGACAAGAGTACAAGATATTTCCTCGCACATACTAACCCAATTTAATGTTCCATAGCTGTACAGTTTTTATTTCTAAATTGCGTTCCAAAGAAGGATCATCAAGAAAGCCATGACAAACTCTTAATTGAATTATTTCGCGTTTCCTTCCTGTCCTTTTCTTTGACTATTGTGTGTATGACGGCGGTACCGGTTGGGTTCACTGACCCACATCAAAAGTAGTCTTGGTGGTTGGAGTTTCTCTTTTATCTTCAGCCATCTGTTCCTCCTCATCGTCATGCTAATCCCTAATGGATCTACGCATTCTTTCTGATAAAACTTTGATGAAAATGCGGGTATTACCAACCAAGTCTCCTGTGGTTCAGCTTGTGGCTTCTTCCATTTTCAGGCTCAAGGATATTCCAAGAAAATGAGGATTCCTCTGTTGTTGTTTACGAGCTGGGTTCATTCAAAATCACTGAAGATTCCGTTGGCCAAAGACGCAAAAAATACCAAAGGATGCGTACGCTTTCTCCTTGCAAATTCCGAGTAATCTTTTGCCAAAGGCAACTCAAAATAGCCACAATTCCTACTTCTAGTCGAAGCATTATGAAAATTTCTCTTCTTCACTATGTACGTTCCACGCTCACGACTTTCAGCATTAGAATGTTTTTATGAAATGAAACACATGATATAATCAGTGCAATTATAATTTGCTCTTTTAGTACAGCTTATAAAATTCATTTGGTAAATAAACTGTGAAATTCATTTAGTTTTTTTATGAAGTGAATATTAATGTAGCCAGCGCAAATTCCATTTGTCGAAGTTCACATGCAAGAGTTTCGTAAGTTTGTCATATTTGTTTGATGTAATGCAAGGAAAAAGAATGGCACATGATTTATGGACTAGCTTTGATACAAGAGAGAAAAGTATGTAAGCGTTAGTTACAGTACACACATCATGGAGAAAATTAACTAAAATGTCTGGTGCACTTCAGAACTATAGGGGAGAAAAGTAGTGGAAGCCTTTTTGTTTTCTCTTGGGACACTCGTGAAATAAAGTTTAACAAGTTTTAAATTATACCGCCATTAGCATAGGCTTCCGTTAAAAGAACGGCACTGCCATTACATTTTTGTCTAAAACTTGATAACTTGTTTTTTCCCAGAAACATTTGTACAGACTATAAACATAAATTTACAAAATTGTGCGTTCTTTTAAGCTGAGGAATTAAAAGAGTCTGGAGTATTTTTATTGGGTAGTTTCCCTAAAACTTCTTTCTCCGAAAAATGAAAGTTGCAATACATAATTCCCATGCAAGTTCCCCACCAAAGTTAATTTCTCGTTGAGAGCTAGTCAAGTTCAAAGTCGCCCTTTTGCCTCGTAAAATTTTACCATGAATTATATCATAATACTACTTTTAATTGAATCTTTTGGTCAAACTCACACTTTCTGGATGGGAAGACTCGCCATGAGAATGATAATTGGACACTCTGATCAACATTTTAATTGCTGTTGTTCTCCACCTATTCAAGCCAACTCGTGCAAACAATTGGGAAGGATTGAGGCTTGTAATACGCACTTTCGCAGGTCTCCAGGATCGCCATATTTTAGCTGGTCTCAAGAGAGAAAAAGGTCTGCACGTGCCCTTTTGTTTCTCTCAAGATTGTAATTCCTTTTGACGCTTTCACTTTGTTTTCTCGACAAAACTAAAAGCCAGCGTATAGACAAGTTGCACGTGCCTGATTGTAATCACGACGAAGATCATCATCCCCACAAGAGAGAGTTTCGTTCCTATGACTCTTTTTGACGAAAATGTGCATTGAAACGTGAAAAAGCGGATGTTCTGCTGTATGCGTCGTATCAAAAAGTTATCCTTTTTTTTCCTTTGTCGTATCATCTATATCAAAAGGACTTTTTCTGAATCCAGTAAGCGGAGAAAGTCGAATTATCATCTGTCATAACAAGTATTTTTCTCCTTTTTTGCACTCATCTCCATGTCAGCAACAATGAAATGAGCACTATAATTTTTAACACTTTCTCCTGTCAATACATCCCCTTTACTGTCTTGAGCTTTGGCTTTTTTCATCCTGTGTAAATCCAACCTTCTAGTTTAGCAGTTCACTAGAAAAAAGTCACACCGAATAGAAAATCTATGGGTGGATTTAATAAACTTTATATTTTCCTTTGCATTTCCCTTCAAGTCATAACAATGGTTCATTTACGCTTTTTCTCCTGCTATTTTCAAATATTCAATCTATTCTTGTGTTCATTAGTTGACTTCCTCTTCCTGTGTGTAAGCACAAATAATCATAGGTTTTTCTCCCCTTAATTTCGATATTGATCGACTCTTGATTTTCCTGAACAGGGAACAGTACAGGAAAACTAACCATAAGCTCGACTCCTCCAGAGCCAAACTCAATCAAAGTCGCCGACTCTACTTTTTCTCTTTTTTTTGTATTTGCCCAGTCATCAGTACAAACACTCACCGTCTGTTTTCCATACTTTCACTCTGTTTGTTTTCTACCCTCCTCCGACGTGAAGTTCTGTCGGAAACGGAAATGCGTGCCATGCAATCTAGCCATGTAGTACGCAACTTTTTTTTTTCATCGTGATTAATTGCCTCTAGGCAAAAGTGAACAACCTTTGTGCGCTGTATTCCCCATCACTTCTGCACTATAAAAAAAAACCAGTGTAATTTTTCCGTTGACTTAAACGCAGACCATTTTCTCCAAAACAATGTTTTCGCATACGCATAGGCACCAGAGTCATTGTCCTATTTGCGACTCTTCAGGATTGTCTCTCTGTTTAATCTCCGTAATAACAAGAGAAAATACGCGAATGCCACAAAGTTTCATGACGATGTGATGCTCCACCGAGGCTGTAAAAACCCTTCAAAATATATATGTGAGAAGTAGTCTGGTTTCTAGCACAAATAAGTCAGAGTGATTCTCGTTACAAGCCAGGTTTCATTTTCAGGCTTGGAGTATTAACTAGATATGCGTAAATACGATTACCCTTTTGTGTACCATCAACTAAAGGAAGTTGACCACTTTCTCCAAGCATGTTGTGTGAGCTCTTTAGCAATTCCTTTCACATTCTAATCCACATGGAGAGAAAGAGAAGAAGACTATCTTCTTTCCGGTGTAAAATATGGTTGTTTTAACAAGAAAAGGTCTTTCCCAAGCAATCTACTTGCCTTAATGAATGACCGAGAGAAAATGAAAAGGAGAATGAATGCATGGGAAATACATTTTAAGCGTTTTCCTCATTACCATCTGAATAACCTACGTTTTCCACGTGTTTGTCGTGTCGTTTATTACAATCTCTACTAAAGGGAACACGCAAAACCCAATTTCTTTTTGGAGGTTTTTTTTCGCTTTTACGGGTAAGATGAATACTTTCTTTTCTGGTTAAATCTACTTTCACTGCTGACTGCAAAGTAAGCATATTTCTGAGAACATGCCTGGTGTCCTTTCTGCACACACTTTATGGCCTACTTTTCTCTGACGGGAGAAGGAAAAAGGCATGACAATGAATCATTACAACAAATCCTCTTCAGGAAATGGGGCTTAAACACTTTCCTAAACTGAGACAAGTTTACACGTGATGCAACGCTTTTCAAGATAATGAGTGTTTATTGCGACAAAATGAAAACTAAAATGTATTTTCATCCTGTTTTTCCTCCCGCAAACTTTTCTCATGAATGGATATTATAATTTTGTGGAAAATATGTTGCGCACATGGTACTCCATCAAGAAGACTGACTCGAGAAGTGCGACGTGTTTCATTATTCACGAGAGAAAGTAAGATCTGTGAAAAAGCTGCAATCTTGTGGATAAGTGTAAAATGGAAATGAAGGTAAAGTACGAACGCTAAGTTGAAAGTTTGCAAATGATGAAATGTGTAATGATGATAAATGCGGATGAAGAAAAACAAAACGACTGTGGGGACTGTAAAAACGAATTGATTCACACCTAATAAGAGAAATTTCTCTGCGCTACAGGATTTCCTTGTTTAATTTAAACTTAAAATAGAAAGAATTCACGAATATATAGAATATAGACATCCATCTCCAATATTCCTAGAGAAAAAACACGGGATTTTGTAGCAGTTGTTGGAAATATACTTTAAGTACTGTCGATAGCGTGAAAGGAAATAAAAAATTCCAAAACAAATATTTAGTTGGGCATTGTTTTTGATAAGTTCTAATAATACACATCAACCCTGAGTGACACGATGAATCAGCAAATAACCAAACACATTTAGGTCACACGTCAATATTATCACATGCAAGGTAAGCGAAAAACAATCCTTACAACAATACGTCCAAATATTTCAGTACATTTTTGTGACAGGTAATATTTGCAGGTTGACAGTTGTCAATTCCAAACTCCATCACACAGTTGGGGAAAAAGTAAGTGTTACACGGAACAAAAGACAATACGACATATTCTAGGAATATTTGGTATTCACGTGATAGTTTTTGGAACACATCACCGTTTTTGAAAAAAAAAGATATTCAAATCACTAAGAAACCGGGCATATGTCTACAATTGTTTACAGAAGCGTAGACTTTTCAAAATGCACGGATAATATATATATATGTAGGTATAGTATATTGATACAGCAATACTAAAAACCTTAATGATCTCCTATAAAATGATAGACGTTTATAATAGTCCTAGCAAGTCTGAAGTCCTAGAGAAAATGGAAAATGTCTGCAAACTTTTTTTTGCATTCTTATACGGACAAAATCATCCCGTTTTGAATATCCATAATTTAATAATTCCACTACCACAACTTCCAGGAACAGCTCAAAGCGCAGCCACCTTCATGGGAAGCGTGTTTCCAACTCATTATTGTCGCACAATCGTTACCCTTCGTTTTGATTTTGCTATCCTTTGAGACTCAGTTTACACAAAATTACAGCACAAAACACGAATTTGCTCATCCGTTGCTGATTGCGTCAATTCACCGTTTTAAAAGGGAGCCCGATCAAAGGGACTTGTTCTAAAGGAGCACCCATTATTTTGGCTACATTAAACTAATGCTGATGAGACCTAAAATGTATGGAGAAACTTGGATCATCATTTAATGAGGAAAAACTGAGTTCAGTGAATCCCAAGAAGGTGACCTTCCTCGACAAGGTGACTATTATTACGTTACTATGAACAATCTATTGACGTCTACATAATGTCAATGTCTGATTGAAGAGTCAACAAAATGAATATATCGTGTTTCAAAGTCCTTTGATGTCACATGGCAATTTCGTAAATTTATAGCAAACAAACTGTAAATATTTATAACCTCTTAGATCTCATATAATCGGTCTCATTTGTTATTCTTTCGGGGAATATTCTCGAGTCGAGATGCAATAAATCTATCCTGCTTGTTTCTCCTGAAATGACAGGTTTATAGATTGAATATGTCATCTTCGTTCGTATTCACTGCATTTAGATTGAAGATTGTATTTTAGACATTGCTTGCTTCTTGGAATATTGCGTATATCGATTTGTTTGCTTTGCATGATGTTAGATGATAGCTCTCAGTGGAAAGTTGGGTAAATGTACAGATTATAGTTTGACTATTTGCTAATTATAGACCCCTTAGGGTTGTACTGCATATTACGATATATTTTTTGTTCTCTGATAATTTAAAGAATTGTTTATAAGCATACTTAAGTACAATTGGCTCTAGGTTCCTTGCAATTGATAGGGAACTTTGTTGTCTCCGGTTTGTGTTTGCTGTAACAGTAACAACACGTACGGTAGTAGGGGAATATAATAACTTAACGAAGCATATCTTTCTACGGATCAGATCTTGCCAGAAATTCAAGTCCTTTAATTTTTGCCTTGTTTCCCTTCGAATGTTTCTCCCTTGGTAATTCTTCAATCATTGTATTCGCTGCATCACTGCTAGAGATATGAATGCATGTACATATATCTAACGTTACTTAACAAGCTTACATAAAGCTATACAAAATTAGAACATGAGATGTGCAACATTCATTGTTAGTTAGGCAAGCACACAGGCACAGTGGTTAACTTACCGTAACAAGGGGTTTGTATCCTCTGGTATGTGGCAGTCTTATTCGCAGAACGTTTCCCAAAAGCTTACTTAAAAGTCCACGCGCATTTCTCATCAAGTTGAAGACCACAAGAACGATGACGAATTACTTAGATTCTAAGAAAAAAACTTAACCTCTATGGACATGAGATATGTGTCTGATTAACTTGTAATTAATTTTGCTGTGCAAACCCCCTCATGAATTCCAATATGATACAAGTATAAAAAAAATGAAGGGAAAGTGGTGAAAGATGGGCTTATGCAATTGGGTAGGTTGTAATCTGTACAGGTGAGCAAAACTGAAAGTTTTTTAGAGGTTATGTATAATAGGCAAATGTCCTAATATAATCCCAGGGGGAGAAATGCCCGAATATGCTTGACATCCGTTTTCACGGTAAAGTGCCACCTAACAACCCTGAAAAGGTCGAGAACTTTATGGGGTGAGTATATTGTAATTGTAATAGACACAACCTTTTGTCATTTCATGTCCGTTGCAGCCATTTAACATCCGTTTGATAACTGTCATAGTCGTAAAAGTCGTTTTTGAAAAGTGTCAAAATGTGTCATGTCAACAGTGAAAACACTTATCAGCTCAAAAACTCAGTACGGCATCGGTTCAATCTCCGAAGGGGGACACCTCGCGAATCACATTTTTTTATGGTAATGCATGCCAAAATAGCTGATATGTTTGTGGAGACGGATGTCATTCAAGTGCTCTCGTAGTAGTTACAAAAAACTAGTATTGTGTGGTATGGATGAAGTAGTTCAACAACTTTTCGAGGGTTATCCAAACTCCAGGGGCGCAGATGGACAAGAGGACAATTTTACGGGTTTAGCTACTTTTCAAACTACAAAACTTCTAGGGCCAGACACTTTGAATGAAAACATTGGGGAAAATGGTTATTACACTACTTGCCGGTGAATTATGAGGCTCTTGACAATTTGTTTGTACCTATCTGTGATTACTGGGAACACGACGATCGTGCATGCAACGTTGGTAAAGAGCGGTTTCAACTTGTTTGACATATTATGATGCCTCAACCGCTGGATGTACAATGTATGGAGAACTTGAAAGGGAATGTTCAACGTGCATTTGTTCAAGTAGTGATATGGGAATGGCAAATGAAAATGCTTACAAACGAATGGCGCTGTTGGTAGTTCAGGTGTCTTCTTATTCGATGAAAAAAGATTGTTGTATACATTTTTGCTCGGAATTACTTGAAATATAGTTTTATTTAATTAGCGGATTACATTGATTAAAGTCGAAACCTAATATATACACGGTTAAAACTGACACCATACCAATAATGACTTACGTTTTTACTCTACGGCGAATATAATATCTCACATTTATATACAGCAGTTTGAAACAACTGTTACAAATTCCTTTTCAGAAACGTGTAGTGTACCGATAGATGATATAACTTTTGAAAATAATTGTTACAAGGTTTGGTTCCAGTATATCAAAGCGATCCCAAAAGAAATGAAACACATGTATGTGTAAATTAATCATGAATATGGATACACGAGGAAACAGCACCCAATACTAATTTCTTAATCACTCATCTTCATTCCTACGACAGTTCAAGACACACTATTTTTCTACAATAAATCAAATCGCGTTACATAAAATATTTTAACTGTGTTATATGAAGTCTCTTAGCAAAAACTGCAAAAGACATCAGCACATGGACATACGGAATTTGGCACAACTTACGCTTATACATACTTTCTACATGTATCATAAATAAGAAAAACCTATGTAAATCACATTGCACATGCCTTATCAAAAGTCTATTCTTTAGCAAACGAAAATAGCTTCTTAACGTGCTTAAGTTAACAGATATCGTTGAGCATAAGTAAACTACCGAGTAGAATCTACAACTTTATGTTTTCACCTGTTAGAAATGGGCTGACTGTACAATACTCGATTATAAAATATAAAATGTTCCATTTACTTTTTGTACATATCAGTGTGAGATATGATTTTTAATTGACGCTTTTAAAGACTTACTTACGATTTAGTTTGAAATTAGCAATGAGCTTTCTTCACTTCCGGAGTGAGACGTACGGTTCCGGCATTATACATCTTAAGCATATATTTACCATCTCAAGACAATGCAACCATTTCATTTTATACATTTAATTCAAATCTACAAGAAATCAATAGAAATATACGATTTACACTAACATATATAAAACAGCAAAATACCATACAAACATCATTAAATTAGTTCATCGCATCTTTTACTCATCCCTAAAGATTACTTTCCAATAATGACTACCCAAGCAAACCTTTCATGACACACATCTTGAAATGGCGTATTCCATAAAGAGAAAGAAATCGAGCTTTCCCATGCACACCGACAGACGCGAAATAATAGAGTTTACAGTTGACTGTGTACAGTATACTTTTTAGGGGCAAAACTGGGAAAAAACTTACTTACTATAAACGATCACTGCACCAAAAACATTGGTAAAAACACCACTTTCACTTTCCACAGCCGCGGAGGAAGGTGGGTAATAGAGCACAAGTTTTAGACACATGTGTTATTTTGTGGCGCCAGCGTAGCTGTAATTGTGGCCCCAAATAATCATAACACTTAACAAGGTTTTTTAAACTTTTATAACATTTCCCCCTCATAAGTTTGTGCAAGGGAAACTTAACCAAGCTCGAAGTTGTAAATGGCTGGCGCAGCAACTATAACCGTAGTTGAACTAGTTGTGCAAAACCATGGTTATCATGATCCTATCAGGAGGACTATCATCAGCGATTTTTTTTTCCTATACTGCTTCAATGGATCGTATCGTCTTGGTTAATGTTGACCATTATTGTGATGGAACCGTGCCATTTTTTCTTCTCTGTTTCTTTCTGGATACCTCCCCTGAACGGAAAACTTGGAGGGCTCCACTGGATAATCCATTCATTATTCAATAATGGCCATACAATATCCACATGACTAGAGTGACAAAACAGCTTTCCCCGGTTTCTCTCCAATGTTCTAAATGGATTGTAGAATGGAAAATGAAGTGGGTGCGTCTTCAATACCAGCTTGTTTCTAGGCTAGATATTAACTACTCAGTGATCCTTGGAATTGATAAGTGATGGAACATTACTAAAATTTCATTGGTCATATTATTAGGTTCTTTGCAAGCCATCCATTTAAAAGTATCGCATATCGCATGCGTTTCGTTTACCAAATGTTTGTCTATGTTTTTTTGTTTATAGCAGCAATAATAATCATCTAGGTTTGCAGTTAACAAGGATGAATGAATCTAGTCTTATTTATGGTACAAACTTGGCTGGCATGGAAGATATAAAAAGAATATTTTTAGCTTAATTTATACGTGTTATAAATTTTACAGTAGTCATTTCTACGGATAAATGTGTAGCAATAAAATGAAGAATCAGCAGCAGTCATGTTCGCAAAACCAGCAAGCACACAAAAATGTTTGCTAATTTTCCAGCTGGGGAATAATCCATTCAATAGCTGTCCTACTTTCGCCAACACGACGACAGAAATGATTGGATTTGCAGAAAGCGAAAGTAGTTTTGCAAACTTTGTGCGATCCAATGTTGCCAATTCCAGAGCTACTATTAATATTTCAGAGTTTCTAATGTATTTCCAATAGTTGTTGTTTTTGGTTTGACGCAAACTTGCTTGTAGGTTTGTAGAAAAAAACATTACATGATTAAATTCCTACATAGCAATTGCTTCAAGACAGCTTGACACTTCCGCTACATCTTGTGTGAAGTGTTTAATTCGGGTTTTGCACTGTTGGAGCGAGTAGTTAGTTTTTCTGTTGGTAATGTATACTTAATACTTACATAGAAATATTGTAGTAAATCATTTGGGTAACTGAGCACCATAAGAGTACACGTTGAAAAGTTAGTTGTCCACATGGCAACACTGACTGACAGCTTGGACCTACGTGAAGTACGGCGATCCATTCTGCTCTCTTAAGATATCACTTAACCGAGACTGATGTAGTCCAAAAAGTTCCAAAATTAGAGACGGTAAAGTTAACTGTTTTAATATTCCAGGTAAGAATGCGCCCGAATTGTTGAGTTATTTACGGCTGTTGACATGATGACTGAGGGACACCGATTACAGTTCAAGAGATTAACGTATTTTGGGTAGAATGCTAACTTGAAAGCGTTTCACACACGTTGAGAAGACTGTTGTGGTTAATTCCAGTTTTCCAATTATTTACGAGACACCAAAAATAAGAATGACACTTGAAAGGAGACAAAAGCTTAGTGGAATTTGCTGGGGCATTTGTCCTCCAGTCTGCATCGCTGCTGGGAGTTCGCCTGTATGGTGGTGAAAATAGCATGAATAAATAACTTCATCAAACAAACATGAAAAGTGCATTTTATTCTCAAAACACTAAATTATACAGGTTTACTCCTTGAATGGAGTAGGTTTCTTGGAGAAAGTTAAAAATAACGGGAGTTGTACCAGTACTCAACAAACCAAGCATTAATCATGAATGCACATGACGTAATTTAACAAACAATCTAGGTAGCAATTCATGCAAAATTACAAGGTTTCATTTCATAATGGCTTACCGTTTAGCACGTGGACTAAAATGCTGTGGGGAACGGCATTGGAAGGATTACAGGAATAACGACCTGAGTCTGTTGATTTCGCCTGTTGTATCAACAGATACGATGTGGTTGTTTCACCTTTCTCCGTTAGCACACTAACACCACCTCGGGGCGAGTTGTAGCTTATGATCTGTTGGTCAAAAACAACAAAAATCGTCAACTAATTTAGTGATTTTAAAACCATATGTAATTGTTTGATAATCCCAAAACAAGCCTTAAATAAATTAAAAGTATTTAATTCACTGTGCATCATAAGACAACGCAACGAACTGCCTTTTCCCCTCTCTTTAGCAAACAGCTCGGTACGTCCTTTTACAAATGTTAGAAAAGTACACGTTTAACCATGAGGCATAATTCCATGACGAATGACCGATACATCATGTCAGCTAATGATTGTAAGTTATTTTGCTCAATGGCAGATTGTACACAAAGTCATTTGGATTTTCCTTGTTTGTCCAACAACAGCAGTTTCAACGATTAGAATGAAAGATGAGAAAGCGTTGTTGACCAGTGGTCGTGAATATAGTTAGCTTTGCTGTAATCTTTCATCCTGTCAAGTAATACCAGCTCGATTCGGTCCAAAACGTGTAATTTCGAGGTTAACTTTCCAGCAAAGGGGTGTTCAATACTTTAACTTGCCCATGGTAGAGATTACGTTGAGTAAAAAGCAGAGAAAATAATTATACTACTGAGCTAACTGAAGGCTAAGAATTTTTGGGCGCGGATAAACAAGATTCGTTGCCAGAAAGACTGGCACGCGAACAAGTATTTTAGCCTTTTTCTTGTTCGCCAAAGAAACATATGGACAGGTCTGAAGCGGAAACATAATGTCCATCCTTTGTGGAAAGTGATTATTCCTAGGGTGAAAATTACAATAGATTTAGTTGAATCCGCTTATAGTCGGCCATTTTTGGTTTCAGAGAGCCAACGAGACTAGAGATTTCCACTAACGGACCCTTCCTGTTTTGGCGTCTGTACAAAAAGGGAAAAGCTAGAATTTGGGGGAAGGTTAAACAAATGAGGTATGCGTTCATAAATCTCCGTTTAAGCTTTGGAAACCATATGGAAACCGTTCCCCTGGGTATGGGGAAGAAAAGTTTAGGTATGAAATTAAAACAAACTGGGAAAAGTACTTTCCTCGGTCTGCTCGTTTGGAATGATGTGATGAAACGAAGTGATTAATTTACAATGCACAACAATTCATGAATATGTATGCAAGTTTTACTTGATTAGACTATTTTCTCCTGCTTTTACTGGTTCCGCTGTTGAGTTGATAGTGATTTAATGACTTGTTAAAATAGTCAACAATTCTAAATTCTATGTTGATATGTAACAATACGGTCAAATACATAAATGAAAATATAACGTTTTCTTTTCTACAACCTGAAAACAAGCCTGTCTGTTGTCTGTATGAATATAGTAATGGGCATATCCAACATATTATGTAAAAAAAACTTAAGTTTTCAACATACGACGACATCTAGTACGAAAGGAGTTTTGTGCACCGCTTTCACAAATAACGTAATGTAATTTGTGTCGGACGAAAATAAAAGTGTTCCTTAATCCTATCGGATAAATTATAGCTCGTTTGGCGTTTGCCGTCACTCTTAAACGTCTTAACATACAGAATCCATACTATGCCATCGAAGTTTTCCCTAATGTAATTATCATTTGTCGTCTTGAAGCCAGTGTCAATGTCAGTTTATCCCTCCACTTACATTTACAAGGCCGCACTTTAGAGGGCAAAAAATAGTTAAATACTTGCTGTCTGTCGAACATCTTGATAAGAGCGTAGCATTTCTAATGATAATTTCGTGAGGGATTCCGGTCGGAATAATATTCAGAGAGCATCCGTGCTTTCTCCCCTCCTCATCAGCTTTCATTTTATCTTTTATTTACACGCAAATAAGATTCCTCACTCAACCCTGTCTATTTAGACTTTGAGCTAGAACATTATTCTGGATTTACATAGAGAAATTCTGAAGGCTGAAAACGACAAATTCATGCGATGAATTCTCTTATTCACTAATTGGATTTGGTGATCTTCGTAGATAGAAAAAAAAATCCCAACGTTTTCAAAGCAGTTTAGATCCTTTCATGTGGACAAAATATTAATCTGTTTGTGTTTGGGACAAGTTTAGGGATTGTAGTTTTGGAGTTTTAATACTATACTTTTTTGCAAACTTGAACTAGAAAGGGAAGCCGTCTACACATACAATATAGCACTGTTGATGGATCTCTACCATTACTATTCAAACTGTAGTATGCACAACTTTCTAAAAACTATATGCAACGAAATGATTTACAACAAAATATACAATCTATCTCTCATTTTTCAATGAACAATATAGGACTGAGCAAGTTCGCACCGTTTTCCCGCATGAAACACTGCCTTCCAGCAACTCACCATCATGATTACTCTACATTGTCATAAAATATATAGCCATCTTCAGCACTCTCATTTACATTTTATTCAATTTTACGTCAACCCAACCATCTCCTCCACCGCTCTGAGAAAACGCCACTTTCCAAATGCAGAGGAAACGCTGTAAAAAGGAGTCGAGCGAGGAGAGAAAGTACTCGACTCATCATCCAAAGCTTTTTTTCGTATCGTGGGCGGGTAGACAATCAAGCTTTCATTTTGCCCAGACAAAAATGACGCTGAGATGAATAAAATTACTGGCAAAGGATGAGTTTAAACGGACCAGAAGTAGGTATGCATCACGACAAATAGATAAATGTATAGCAAACTATATATTCATACTTTTTCATCCTACTTCCCGTCATCATGATCATCCTCCTTTTTTTCATTTCTGCCAATGTGCATACTAAATCAATGTAACTGCAATAAACGGAATGTCTGTGCTTGGAACTGGCATGGATAAAACATAAGGATAATGTTGACTTTGTGATGATGATGCCGACGCAATGCAGTCGTATACACTGCTTTCTCCAGTTTGCAAACTTAGTTATATAACGTGTGCGAAAATAGATACGAGAATTTCCCTATCGTATGCAATAGTCTACAAAAACTGAACTGTAAAGGAACAACGTGTGAAGAGTGGCAAAGCGGAGTGTAGGCAACGGAAGTGGGTCGCTTACAATTAATTTTCGCTGGTCGGTTAGAGTAACTTATTCATAATATCGTCACGCGTGAGGTAGCTATGAGAAGAACTCTACAAACGCCAGGAAGCTACTAAGGCAGGGAAGGAAAATATTCCAACAAGTTGTCTAACATTAAGAGCCTAAAATATAAAAGTCTTTGGAGATAAACACGATTCTCTTATACAATCTAGCAAAATCTAATTCAGCTTAGGAGCGTTTGTTCAACTGAATCTAAACGTTCAACGTTGACTCACATTAAATTGAATTTTAGATTTTCCTGATTGCAAAAGAGGGAAATGTGTCAAATGATGTTTTTAGTTGAATTGTTGGAAGCGTCATGTTGTTAAGAATTATATGCTGGAATAATTTTTAAAGAATATTTTCGGTGTGTTCCAAACTGAGCAGCTCTGCACATTTAGAAACCCTTTTCGAATGAAGATGATGAGGATATACATCTACGTTTTACTTTTATGGTTGTCTGAATAATTCATGAGAATATCAAATGAAAATGGAAAGAAATGAAAGAAGATGTCTCAATTACGAAGCTATAGTTTCATAGAAAACCATTATGTAGGAATAATATGCTGGGAAAAGTAGTGAAGAGAAGAGAAAATGAGGAGATAAATTATAATTCAGGTAAGATTCGTCTACTTACGGCATCATTGTGGTTCCAAATGATATATGAAGGTGGTTCTGGAGAGTATTTTACTGTACACGTGAGGTTGATTGTACTTCCACGGTCGATGAATAAGTCTGGACCCCCGATTACTTCAGTCACCGGTTCTGGAATAATATAAAAATATCAAAATTCTCATTAAAATCCTCACAAGATTAACTTATGATAGTTAATTTACAGATTCTCAGATTTCATGTGTAGAAGATTCTCATTAAAAACCCTCCACGAAGTTCTTGATTAAAAGAATATTCTACTCTGCTAATACATATTCTGCTTCGACATAGTATGTAGTCGAAATGGTATGAACACACAGAACTTATCATACATATGGCTAATGTGTCATTTAAAAACAGGACAACAATGCAAAGATACATTCCTTTAATGCCAAACTTTAAGCAGTTCCAAAAGCCAATGAGTGTTTTGTTGCAGATAAGCCGAATAGCTAATATTTAAACTTCACTGGGCTAAAATATTGCTAACATCTTCTACACCACATTAAGCCATGTCAAAAATTTGCAAAAGCTTAAATGTTGTTTGTGAATAGGTACATATTATGTAAGATAGGTATGTAAAACTGTAGAGCATGCCAGAAAGCCAAAATAAATCGCAACACATTCATAAAACCATGCAGGGAAAGTCCGCGTAAATACTCCTTTCCGCCCCATTTGAAGAGAAAACATTGTTTTAGGCCCGTATCCAAAGTTTACTCGAGTATATAATGCCTCTGCTTTCACCTCTTCCTCGGTCACCAAATCCGTCGAATAAATTGTCTGCATTGATCACTATGTCACCTTTCCCCGAAAACTTTTTTTCTACTAAGACTTCCTGCAGTAAGCTCCTAACATCCATTCAAGTACTATTAACTACAGAACTGCCGCCATATCGGTCAAACTAGTTTGGGAAATGAAAGTGAAAGTAGGTCTTATTTCAATGCATTCCGGTTAAGGAGAAAGTCTACGTGATTTTGATCCAGTAGCAGTCTTCATTTCACTTTCTTCCCAGGAAAATAAAAGCTTTTCAAAAAAAGAAAATTCATTCTTAGTGTCGCTCACATGAGCTGATCATGAAAAAGACGAGGAAACTTGTCTTTGCCAAAAAATAATGACAAAAACTAATGTCCATGCTGACTTTCTCCACTATCTTTCTGTAGAAGCATACAGCTTTAAGAGGAACCGAATAATTCATTAGTGTTCTAGATGCAGGCAGACAGTGTCCCTGATAATAATCCCTTTTATTATGCCTTGTCCCCATTAATATACTATGCGCTATTGGTTCAAAAACCGTCAAATAACTCAACTTCCTCTGCTCCTCCTACTTCATTAAGAGTATGACACTATACCCAGAGAAAGCTCTTACATCCTGAAATGTTATCACAACCTAAACTATTGTTGTCACATCTTCCAGCCATATCTATTGATTGCACTGGCGGATTTTCATTGTACAGAAATTCTTCCAGGATGTGATAGTTTTTGGCAGTGCTCACCAAGTCACCGACCACAAAGTAGTAGATAACCAACAAAACGCAGGAACTGTGGTCGCAAAAGTTATTCTTTACACGCTGTCGGCGATCTGTTATTGTTGATTGTGTCGGTAAATTCGCCAAGGGACATAGACACCGGAAGTGACATCCAATAACAAAAGTTTCACCCCAATCAGCTCATACATAGGTACTAAAACTTGTACATGTTTGGACCTCTTTTCTGTACAATATATATAATATATTCACTTATATATATTACTGCACTATTCATAAATCTTCACATTAACTAATTAATGACGTGTAAAAGAATAAGGTAAAAATTTGCGCCAGGAACCGAGAGCTAAGGTACTCGGCTCACTGCTTAAAATGCACACTTTCCTTGTATGTATAGCAAACAATTTGAAGTACAAACAAACCGTTCGTTGTCATTCCTAAAGATAGGTTCCTTAAGGAATGCCGATGAGTCAATTTTATACAAGTGAACTGAGCTTTTGACCATTTTTCATGCTTAATAGACGGCAATGTAAAAGCTGCTTAAAACCAGGTTACCAGGTATGAGTGTCCAAAGATATAGCATTAATAGCCCAAACTTTTCAGAAGAATTCCATTTTTGAATACATGGACCGAATATGAATCCGTATTACACTTCGAATTCGAAATTGCATAACATGTATCACGGCTGTTAGACGTACCCGTAAATACACCATATCAACAATCAACGTAAATACATGAGGTTGATATGGTGTAAAGGGTACGTCTAGCCGTGACATGTATCTACCGATTCTAAAAAATTTTACTACGTGAACGTGGCAAGGTTTCCAATCCCGCATTCACTTCCATTCCATACGCCATACGTCTAACTATGTAAGTGTTCAAATTTGCTGATTGTTTCAATTTTTTGTTCGACAAAATGCTGAACAGGCTCTTTTTGTGAAATATACTAGTAGAATGTTTAGCACCAAGTAAAACATAAAAGCACGGTAACATGCTACAGTTGTACTTCTCGCCAGGTTGTACTGAGACAAGCTGCCTAATCCTTCGTATGACAGCTTACTTTTAAACCCATATCAATCATGTTTGCTCATAAAATTTTCTCATGAAGAGTGAAGACTTACCACCACAACGTCCGACTGAAGTTTCACACTTTATAGTGGTCAATCATCTCATGTCCCGTAACACACGTGAGTCTGTCGTGCCCATTGATCTTGGCAATAACAAACCTATCAATGACCTAGCACTTTTATATCAATGACAGAAAAACGCTCTACCTGATATTTTATTATGCTGGATTCGTACTGCGACTTTTGTAGTGCACTACGACTAACTAAACTAAACTTAAACAGAAATGAATCAACATTAGACATTGTTGATATGTAAATAGGAAGTCTGTGGCAATAATTCTTCTTCAAACTGGCTTCCTCCTGAATCATGGGATATGTTTATGTTGAATAGGGAGATTTTTTTCTAACGACTTAAATATGTCCTTGTTTGCTCGAAAATTACAAACAGAGCGTGTTGTGTATTTTACGATGTTGCGCATTGTGAAATACTGAGTTAGTCAACATTATGCATGTAAGTCTATACGAAAATGTCATACTTTGGAAATTGTGTAGAAAACTTTACAACATTTTCTTTTTGTTTATTTATAGCACAGTGCCGTGCAAACCTTTGGTGTAAACTAACATCTCTGCTCTTATTTGCATGTTTAATTTGCCCGAGATAACTCGACCAGTGAGCACCTTTCAGTAAGATATTTTAAAGAAAGTGCATGATTGCAGAAGCGTCAGCCTCTTTATTTTGTTGATTTTTTACGAGTTCTACGCGCCATATGTGTTTTAGGCTCGTTTATTTTACACGGTTTTTAAACCATTTCCTCTGGGAAATTTCCTTAATATCTTATGCCCCTTTGCGTACATAGTTTACTGATTCCTGTGGATCCCGCTGATATTGCTTACGATAGCGAAAATCAGACCCGGAGCTCATGACAATATTTTGCCTACTCAAAAACAAACGCCAGTTTGAGTAAATGCAGCTGGTGGTGTAATAACGATAAAAAAACTGTGCCATTTCGCCTTGAAATGTACAGGGACAGCACGACAGGTGTCTTGTTAAGAATAATGACATACCTAGCTAACGTTCTCTAACTTTAACTCACAGAAAACATCTACTTGCTGGGTAGAAAGTACTTCCTAGCGAAATCACAGCTATCGCATGTCTATAGAAAGGCCATTGACGTATTTCAGCACATCCAGAGAAAGTTTGTACTAACGCTGATTTGTTTTTTCACTGACAGGACGGTTTTTCATACAAGTATCCTATCAAAGCCAACAGAATCTGATACAATACAATTTATATTAAATTACATCATATCCATCCGTCAGATAAAACTTGGAAAAGAGCCTAATCCGCTTTATCCCTTATATTAGAGTTACGCTACACAGTTTGGTCGTTTATACAGAGTAGTCAATATTTTTTGTATCGAGACATCATGAGAGAAAAAAAAAGTAATTTTGTCTCGTCAAAACAGTCTCATAATGTGTTTTCCAGACACCAAACTCTTGGGATGTTGGTACGTACTAGAAAGTGGCAGATGCAAGCAAAAGTGAAAGCATTTTTCTATGCATTTTTATTACAATTGCCCGCCTGACGATAATGTGTTGCATTTGGGTAAGAATGAGATCATAGTGTTTGGGAAACTGCACAAATGCAATCTATTTTTCTACCCGATTATTACGTGAAGACGGAAAAGGAATGAAAAATGCTGTTTTTTTGCGGCATAAAGCGAGTTTCACTTTTATCTAGCAGAAATAATCTCCTTCTTATTTCCGGTTGCTCATCTGCCCGACAGTGTTTGGATATTGGAATATCCATGCAGATAGCAAAAGAAATTGCTTATCTTTATGTATACTTTCATCTGGTTTCTTTCTTTAACCAAACGGGTTGATATTGTTTATTCCCCAATATGAATCGAGAGAAAACCTTTTATCAGTTTAAAAGGATTCGCTACTTTCACCATTCAGCTTTCTCTCGGTTTGGGCAAACGGGTTATATGTAAGACTGGTTCCCCCTGTTAACACGTGATATCGCGGTGGTACCTTCGGGAAGGGTGGAAATGGAAATCTTTGACAAATTTAAGACAACCAGTTAGTGGTATCATAGGCCATTCGTCTGCGCAGTTTGGTCAAAACTCCCAAGCTAAAAATTTAGACAAAGGTGAGTCAGAAGAACGATGAGTTGGAGTTGGAAACAACCATTATTAAGGAGCAATACCTGCTCTTATAAGATCGTCGAAGTTATAAGAAGAATATTTTTCGAACCAAGCTGATTTTTTTTGCACACAGGCTCCAGGGTTCTTTGGCAAGATGTGGTGGTGTCAATTTCAGGGCCATACGTTTAACTATTGAGGAGTTACTAGCCAATTACATTTCATTCTTCGTTAAATGGCGAAAAACATTTATTCGCGTTTTAGATATTCCGATAGTCAAACGCTCTTCGCTAAACATTCGTTGGTTTTGCACTACCACTCCTTATGGGAATCCTGCTTCAGCGTTTTATTGCTTTTTCATTATATTATACTTAATTATTTACTCTATAACAAAAATATATTAAAATGCAAGCAGGACATGTCATTATAACCTGGTTTCGCTAAACCATAGTGTAGCTAATGTTATAAGTCTGTAAGAACGAAAATAACGATCGGTGGTACATGAATAATCATCTCTAGTTTGGGCATTGTGTGCCCTTCCCTTACGGATCCAAGATGAATACAATTGAAAAACATCTTTATTTGTTTTTTTAAGATACCCCACAGGCTCAATTTTTTTAGAGGCACTTCCAGTTAGGAAAATTTAGAACGAGTCAGCACATAACAAAGTTTATCTTGTTTGAAAGGAGGTTGGAGGGTACTCCTGCTGAGAGCTTGGAATAGAATAAATAATACCTGCTTTCTTTACTATCCTAGCAATGCGACACAAACTTTCTCTACATTAAAATACCAACGCGTCATTATAACGGATTGTTGTACAGTATGCCAATTGTATCGTGAAATGCATGTTGGGGAGATGTTTGAGTTCGTGGTTGTGAATTAATGGACACCATTTCAAATCTCAAGGGTGTAAAAATGCGTAAAACTTACCAACAACGCTGAGATGAACGTAGTGACTAAGGTGAGGGGTAGTGGAAACTTGGCACTCGTATATACCCGAGTCCCTGTGTTGAGGATACTTGATCATCAATGTGTACTCGTCAGTGCTGGGCTGCAAAATAGCCCGAAATCTTTGGTCTGTTGTGTAGGTGTATCTACCTACAGTGAGTAGATGGATGTCACGGTGACGAACCCATGATACCTGAAAAAGACAAATAAAATATCGTCATAGCAAATTCGTGAGCAATTTGTTTCTTTAAAATTGAATTTTTTGCGTCATATAAAAGTGTGTAATGTGTCTATAAAACTGAAGCACAGCAGAGTGTTTTGGAGATGTGTAGTCAAAAGAAATCCATATAGAACCATTTATGAGACTATGGAAATGAAAATGGTCTCGACGGGTGCTAATTACTAAAGGCTCCTTTTATGAGCCTATATAGCAATAGAAACATTTTTAATTGGAAACACTACTTTGATGAAGTCAGACGGGAAAAACTGCGAGGGGTATACATAGTAACAAAATGGCAGACATTGTTCCTCAGCATCTTCCGCCCACTTCGCTTGTACATCGGAGATTTTTGACCTGAAGTCCTCGGTAAATTGCAACATTGCATACCAGAAGAGCGTGAAATTCTAAAGTGCTAATGAGCAATTAGCTACCTAAATGTATTTAGCGCTGAATAGATTATTACTTGCTTTCAGGATGGCTTTCAAGTTTCATCAACGGTAAAATGCAAAATAGCAAAATTGATTCAAGTAAAAGCATGCATTGACATGTTTTAGGAGCGTTGTTGGTTACATTGATAAAAAAACACGTAGTTTTAAGAATAGAAAGACTCTATCTGGCTGCCAAATCGTATTTTTTTCTCTGAAAATGGACATCCTGGTATGTTATGTTGTGCAAGAAACCACTCTTGCCTGACAAACAAAAAAAGGTTTTGAAACATAATATTTTCTTTGAACATGAGCGTCCGTGATATGGGCACTCAGAGTTACAACAAAAACCATGATATCATGTTGGGGAGGCAGCAAGTGAAAGTCCATAGTGAAAGCAGTGGTGCAGAATAATCCATTCCCTACTGGAGTTGTATTTATGTAGATAATGCCTCCACTTGTACTCGCATGCGATGGCATATGGGATTCTTTACCTACTCTGTGGATGTTCAAGAGCATGTGTGGAGCTCGCGATATGTTCCAAGATTTATCGAATGTCCTTCTGCGATATGTAGCAAAATCCTATACGAGTTCTATGACAACGAGATACTTTTACTTAAAAAAACGGAAAGTTTAGTGGATTCGTAATGCTCGTTGAAGCTCTCACAACTAAACACAATTTCCAATGATATTTCTGCTCATATGAAAAAGGATTTAGCATAGTTTTACAATAGTAACATGGAAACCAGAAAAAGCCTTGTTTCGATAAAATGTACTCCAGTATTTGCACAGTGAATAGACGGCATTTACGTAATGGTTGTCGACAGAAGTGCGTCGAAACACTCATGGTTCGCTTGCTATGCCAGTCATAATTGTCAGCGCGAAGGGTCCAATAATCTCGGTTGTTGGAATCTCTGAAAGTTATAGATGAAATCATGTATTTCCAACTCCAACCAGATACCAGTCACATTTTCGTTCACATTGCCTATAGAAACCAACGAGACCACACTATAAAAGTATTATGCAATATGGAAAATGTATAATATTGGCACGGCCAGCGCCAGACATCCATTTACCAAATATCCAATAATTAAGCTTTTCTCTCTCCAGAGCAAATCGGATTAACTTCTGAATGGCATTTATCATCTCACTTTCAATGTCATGCCACAACTTTTCGCAAATCTGCACAAAAATGTATTTCTCGAGTTGAGAAGACATTTTCCATTATTACATATTATAGACAGTGACCACTACTGGTGAGCAAATATCGAATAGTGTGGTAGAATCAAAACACTCATTTTCCCATTTGAAATTTAACCAGTTTCATGAGAATGCAAACCAGAGGCATATAGAAAACCTGGAAATTGTATGCCTAAACCTGGAGCATGTGATTCAATAGCCCTTTAATGTGAGTGAAAGTGGAACTTAAATCAAGAAAAATTCCTTTTTCGGAGCATTTTTCTTGTATAAAACGTCCTCAGATAAAAATGAACTTTCCCCGCGGCCGACTCAAGTTAGAACGCAATTTTCTTTTGTGAATCAATGAAACTTTACCTATTGATATAATACTATATATCAACTAAAAGATAATAACAGTGAGGGACCAACCAGGACCGGGAATTATTTGCATAGAAGAAAGCTATAGGCAAGGCACACCTGTTCTTTGACAATATACTACACATAAAACATAATAACAATATCTTATGGGCCATTCAGCTACATACACATTGTATTGAAATAACGAATTCTATGTCGACATAAAAACCGTTATTTTCTACTTTCTTTTGAGCTAAAACCAATATGGGTCATGACACTCGCAAAACACATATTGGAAAGATAATAAAATTCCTGTTCAAAGAATATTTGCCCAACCAACCGCTTGCTCTTTGAAGGTTCTGCAACCGACAACTCCTCCAATATTAGTTTTCTTTCTTCACACATGAATTACGCGATATGTCTTTATCACCCATTTCGGTCGATAGATTATAGCCTACGCAAGTTTTCAAATTATCCGGGGAAAAATTGATGGCACCTGCACACAAAAGACATTTTTCAATTTTTCCGTGAAAAAATTCATACTGGTGATGGGCTATCAATCCACTGAACCTTACTCAACTCTCGTGAGTTCGTGACACCAGCCTTGTGTATGTGAGCTGCGTGAGGCAACAGGATCACAGCAAGGGACAATGACTCAACTGAAAATTCCTGGGCGACGACATGAGCTACAAATTGGAAATGAATAAATACGATTTTTCCAGGAAACTCGCCAGACTAAACTCAAGAAAAAAAAACTCTTACGGCAATACCACCAGAACTGGGAACTTCATAAAAACTTTGGTCTCATTTTAATAGATTCCTTTGCGATAGAACAAATGGAACTATTTTTTTTCTTCTCTGAATCAATTTCTGTGGCTACCTCGTTGTGAGCAACAATCTATGAAAAAGTAATATAACCGCCAAGTTTAGTTCTGCTACATACGTGAACTCCATCCACTATGTAAAAAATGGCCTGAAGAAATATGACAGAGTTCGTTTAAATTGTAACAACAGGATATTCTGGAAGGTAGTGTGAATGTCCTCGGAATAGGAAATGGAACTTTTTTGTCCTCATCCATGGATGCATGCATACGGGCGGGGCAGCAATCGACGAGAATTGTTTTGTAGAAGATCCATTCCAACCAGAACCAAATATCGATAAACTATAGGAGTGATTTTTAGATTTGAAAGTGATTAGTTACCAGCAATCGTTAAATTGCAACTTTGTTTGAAGTTCAATTAGGCAGAGTATGTATGTACAGTCTCTTGTTCTTGTTTCTTACCAGAAAAGTAAAAGTCTGTACAAATTGTAAAATTGAATTTCTTTAGAGACCCCAGATTTGCTCATTCATTGGAAAGAAAATGGTAATTCAACTGCATTTTCAGCCTGATGATGTAATCAACGTGAAACTACACAAAAGCCCGAAACCAGCACAACGAATTCCTATAAAATGAGCAAATATCACGAGAGAAAATTATCAATTACTATACTGCAGGTGCCAGTAATCCAGTCCTTTTCTCTGCAAATGTCTTTCCCAGTTGGCTCTCATGCACCATCATTACTTCCTCATGAAATCCACAATTCACCCCTTTTATTATGCAGATTGAGATGGGCCTCCCAAAGAGACTATGAGTTTTGCCTGGATTAGCATGAATGCTTGTCTATTTTCCTCCTCAAATTTATACATGATGAAACAAAGACAAAAAAAGTCTTCATTAGGGACGGGTGAAACAATATAGAAAGAAAAAAGTTGTTTTTTTACGACAGCGGAAATAGGTTGACCTCATATCACATGCATATCTTATATGGGAAAATGATAAGGTAAAATGGTAATGATAACGACATGGAGATTTTCTCTTGCTGGCGGGAAGAAAGCTTGGCAGCACTAAAGCCTATTACTTTTATATTCGTTAGTCATGCACATTATATCAAGGTGCAGTTTGGCTCCAGATTCGTAATTTAAGTGAGTACCTGGGGAAAAATAAAAATGGGATGCAGTAGTGAAAACTAGAATAATTTTCAGTATTTCTACTTCCTCACGATCAGGAAGGAAGGCTTGAAATTCCCTCACAGTTTCTTGTTTTGGTGCAATGGACACTCTCCAAAGAGTTGGACTCGCATAGAGAAAAAAAAGTCACCCAATTTTTATGGCTAGAATGTTTTTCCAAAATGGAAAGTCTTTCTTTATTTCTTGTTTAAATGAAATTGTTCAAATGAAGAGATAAGTAGGTGGTGTTTGCAGATGTACATACCTACAACACTTGTCCTTGTTGTCATAGTCATAGAGCAAAAACCTATTTTGATTTGGAATGAAAATAGGCCACCATGGCTACAGTGCAGCATAAAGAAAATATAAAACGAAGATAACATGACAAATCCTAAAATTTCCATAAACATTTTCAAACCCTACAAACTTTTTTATACTTTTGAGTACACCAAACACGTACAGCAATTGTAGCTTTGTTCCTTTTGTGAAAAGGAGGATATGTGAGTTTTGTTGCAAAAAAAAAAAAAGTTTGAGAGAAAATTGCAAACTAAATCTGAGTTCACAACTTGCACAGCATGGAGAATGGAGTGATACATAAAGGGAAGGAAGTTTTCTGTCGGTGAATTTTTCTATGTTGAAAAGAAACGATACTTGCAGGTCAATAAGAAAAGGCACTAGATATGCTTTCACGGGATTAAGTTACATATGTACACAATATATATATGTACAGCACAGAGTATATTTTTTTCGTTTATGAAAATTGTCGTTGTGCAATGATTTTTTTCTGACTTTTTGCGTTACTGGCTTTCACCAAAGTTGAGACATTTCCTTATCGAAATGGTTTGTAAAAGGAGGCTCAGTTGATTTCAAGTTGGGAAAAAATCATGTTGACAAACTTGTATAACTTTTCATTCTTGTCATGAATCCCTGCTACTTCAATTCTGACTTGAATTACACAACGAAAAACTTTTCTCTTTCCTTCAGGCTCCTGTTCACTTTTCCCTTTCGATCAGACCAAACGCTTATTTCCGAAAGTAAATTGGCTTTTCAGAATGTTTGCTGTTTTGGTACCAAACCCAGGAACTTGAAACCTTTCAGGATACGCACAACATTGTCAAACAAGCATATCAATCAAACAGAACCTATTTTATAGTTACCTTTCCGAAAAACATTTTTTCCAACTTTCACATCAACCAAAGCCTATTCAATGTGATTCACATCATTACCATGTGTGTTTGTTCATGTGTTCCGTTTCGCAACAGTTTCTGTTAACTCTAAATGCCCAGGAAAAGACTGAAAGTGAGATGAATTGAGAAAGTTTATCAAAATGCCTGTACAAGGAGAAAGTTATGTAGAGTTACATAGATGAGTGCGTAAAAAGTAAGTGCTCACGCACTGCTAGAAAGAACAACAGCGGCAACAAGAAAAACCATTAACTTTTAATAAATGTTCTCAAAGCTAATACATCTTGAGCTTATAATGTACAATAGTTTGTCACTGTAATGCTAGTTTCCTACAGTTCTGCTCAAAATTTACTTCCTGTTTAGTCTTTCTGTCCTATACATTATCATCAATTTGACATTTCACTTCATATTTAATGTCATTACGCAAAAGTTGGCACTCCTACTACCAGTTTCCATTGCAGGGTTTAGGCATAAATTTTAAATGGTGTTGTCAGTTTGTTTTTCATTCTATGGAAGTTGAGTAATAAAATACGTTATGCGAACTTGAACTTACAGTCTTATCTCCCAAGTGCTTCACTCGGCAAGCAAGGTATGCCGTTTTCCCCAGGAGAGCCGTAACATTGGGCGACGACGCTGTATCAATGAACGGATATCCTTTTCTTGGCGTCTGTTGTTGCCCAGCTGGAGGTGGAGTAGGTTCAGCCAATGTTTTATTTGGTGATGCGCCCTCTGCCGGCTCAGATGTTCCCAAATCTCGCTCCCCTGAAGATGAAACGGAAGCTAAAGATGATGTATCCACAACTGGAGCGTCTCCCATAGTGACGTCCTTAAACGCTGTTGTATCAACCTTCTCACTATCACTACCATTAGAAGTTTTACTGGAATCTAGAGTCAAATTGTTATTAGAATTAACACTATTTTTATCACTTCTCATTAAAGTCTTCCTCGTGGATGGGAGAGCAGCCGACGGAGAGAAAGCATGATTTCCTGTTAAGCTACTTGCTGTGAAAGAGGATGTCAATCCTTTCCCTTTTGATGTAGATAATCCGCTAGCACTGCTTCCATCTGAGACGTGGTCTATCACTGCGGAAAAAACAGGAGAAAGTACATTTCATTAGAATATTTTTCAAAGTTCATATGAAAACTAGTTCAAATAAAATCTCCTCGATTTATCTTACTCTATAAGAGAAAAAATGAGGTCAGCCTAGCTTTCACTTTACGTTAAAATTTTAATGGCTGTCTCTACCAAAACTTTGTTTACATTTCCCTTCAACGTAAAATTTCTCTTTTAGGACTATAGAGATTACTGAAGACACCAGGAAATTATATTCCCTATACCAGTTTATCTTAAGGACTGCACATCCGTAAAAAAATCTCTGCAGGATGTCTGATAACTGCATAGATGTGTTTCACTGCATCACAAAATGGATGAAACGTGCGGGAGCGAGTTTCCCAAAGAAGTGGCCATTTTTGTTCATTAATATTTACCACCATTCTTTCATTGTCTCTCATTATAATTAACAGTGCCACTGTTTGGTTGTGGTATCAGCCTGACACGAAGACCTACACGACCGACATCCCGACAAGATTAAGTACCTCATAATGAAAAAATATGTATTTTCATTTGGTAGTGGTCGCATTCCCCTCTGATGGCGTGACAAGCTTCTCTTCCAGAATCCACAAAGTTTTTCAACCATTTTCATACGGGAGAATTATACTTTCGAACGATTACGTAACCAGCTTTCCGTAATTAAATAACAATGAATACGCAGTGAGAAGGGAAAACAGAGAAAGTTTGTGAAAACGCGATAAAGCTGGTTGACTATTTTACTTTGCTAATCCTCCCATAATGGATGACTGTGCATGGATTTTGGTGAAAATGAGCAGAGAAAAAGAGAACCGGAAGCTTCCTGAATATTCACGACTCTCGACGGTACAAGTTTTTGAAAAGTGCGTGTGATGGAGACAGCGAAAATGAGCTATTGTTAAGAATGCGACAAGCATTAAAGCTCTGGGAGACAGGAAGAAACAAAAGAAACATTTTACGGAATACACTCCCATTTCGTGTTTTGCAGAGATACTGAATCATATCAGGCATCACATGCCTTCAAAACTTTTTCTAGTGTTTTTCACTCATTCGCGAAGAGTTAGTTGGAGTAGTGGAATGAATAGAAAAATGTAACAAAAGTTGGCGAACATTGGGTTTGTATGGTGTGTGGTAGTGGAGTGAAAGTTACATGCGACACATTTTGTTACCAGAGTTCTCAATAAACTTTCATAGATGAAAAATGAAAGTGTACAGATAAACTTGAGTTTGAGTTGCTTTGAAACTGGCACGTGTGACGGGAACGGAAGAAAGGTGCGTAAATGGTATGTCACTGAGGATCAGTCATCTGGAAAACACAGTTCCAGTTGGGATTTTACATTGATCCAGTATTCAAAACACTGGTTTGTTGAAGGAAGTCAGATCAAAATGTTGCAGACAAGATGAATTACTTTTTTTTCATGGGATGTTGTTTCCTGGAGCTTATTGAAATTGGGCTTGAGCTTATTGAAATTGAAATTGAAATTCGCATTTAAAAAAGTACACTTTTTAAAATGGGCTAAATCTGAAGCAGTAGCAACAAAGCCACTAACACTAAAACTCTCCCAGGTGTTTAAGAGTAAGTAAAAACTAAAAACTATCAACTAACTGGACAAGTGTGCGAAAAAAAAAATCCTTTGTGCTTTTCTTAATCTTGAGTGCTGTAAAAGCATACTTTAAACTTGAAACTTCTGCTTTCATTCGTATTCATTAAGCTTTTTTCTGCTGATTCATGCATCATTCAAACATTCCATATTCAAAACTGTTCATATTACGCATATACATGTAATAATACAAAGCAATTGAATGAAATATGAGAAAATGATGATAACTCTCATGCTCATCTTTGAAAATTTAGAACGAAATGTTGAACTAGCTGTTGTTGCGAGTGATAAAGCACGTCGTGTGATATTTTTTTTTGTAACTTCCATTTAAAAAGCAGTGAACCCTAATGAACTTGGAAGTTTCTAATTTCCCACAATAAGAAACATGAACACGTTTTACTTTTTTTTATTCTGAAGCACTTCTCGTTTCTGTATACCCAAAAGGAAGCAGCATTTGGGGAAATGTTTTTGTGATGAAAATGTTAGGAAATATAATGATACAGCGATTTCTGCTAGCTAGAGCAGAAAAATAGAGCCGTTTCTACTGGGAATGAACGACATGAGGTTGAAAAATTGATTGATGAGTTGAATAAAAAAAAAGTTAGAAAAAGAAAGCAGTGAATGTGGTTTTTACTACCAAACCAAATGTGGACTAACAAGGAGAAAATTTCGTGCGCGTCAGTCACTTGTCTAGTAGGGAAAAAAGAGAGCAAAGATGATAATAAAAACGTATCCAGCTTCCAACACAAAACTCGCTACTCCACAAGCTGTTCACAAGGGAGCGCTTTTGGAAACACGTGAATACCTCAATATGGCGTATAAAAACTTTTTTGTGAGAACCGAGAGAAAAATGGGTTATCATTAGAACAAGAATAAATTCTCATTTCATTAAAGTCTCTGTAATGGTGACATCCGAGGAATACACACCTGAATGCTTCAAAATCCATATGTTGTTGCAAAGTCCTAGTCACTGGACGAGGTAAAAGTTTATATAGGAAAACCCGAATAATGTGATTATGTCTAAAGACTTCAGCGACAAAGTTAATTGATAAAAATTAGCTCTTCTTTTCTCTCTGTGGAGTTAGGTAAAATGTGTACTTTTAAAAGTTCGTTTATAAAAGATACTTGCAGCAATTAGACAAAAAAAGTTACATGTAAAGGTATGGACTCTGGAACTTTCTCCAGCAAAGACCAACCTTTCCTAAATGGATTTCTTGCTCCCAAGGGGAAAACACCGACACGCATTCAAGTATACCTAATCAGCCCAAAAGAACATATAAAATGCATTGTCTCTTTTTCTGCACGTTCAATAAGTTTTTGTTGTCACCTTCTAGTGTGCACTTGGATCTTTGTGAGTACAACCAAACCCAGCCTTTTTTGTCTAGTTTTTGCTTGAACACGGTTATAGGCGTTTTTTTTTCTGTTGACGATGCAGCATAAAAGGTGTGCTCAGTGAAGCACGAAAATACTAGCTTTGTAAATTAAGTGAGCTAGAAAAAAATTGAAGAATCGAGGGAAAAAGGGAGTATAGGTAAACGTGAAAGATTAGATTTTTTCATGACACGATCAGAATAATGCATGTACTGGGCTGGATACGGTGTTTGTTCAAAGACGCAGAAGAAACTACATCATTTTTCATGTTGCTGGGTTGCCTCTTTTGGGGTAGGAAATAGAAATGATCAGTTTTGTAAGCTGGGAAATGCATCGTTGCCTACTAAGCGACAGATACGGGCGCGGTGAAAGAAATGTCATAAAACGTTTTACAAATAATGTCAAATAAAGTTGCATTTTTGAGTCACACACAACATTTTATATACCAATTGCAAATAAAGGATTTTACTTTCATTGCGTTTCCGCTTCAATTTCGATTTCCAGTCGGAACTTTAGAGTTGATTTGTTCCGCTTTAGATTCCTCGCTTTGAGCTTTTTATGTACGTATAAAATATTACGAGCCACAAATATGTCAAATTGCTCAAGTAATTTCTGCAGGGTTTATAGTTTGTAGGTTACCGACTGCGAGACGCAATTGACTTGGTAGGTATTTCCTATCTATCATTTAATCGTCATAAAAGGGGGTTATTGCTTCAAGCCGAATTATTACCGTCAATAAACCTTCTATTTGTCTTTGGAGGATGCACTTTTGCTGACAGATCCATAAAAAGTCAGCACATTCTTTGGAGAGTTCAGGAAGGGAAAGTTTTCATTTTAGTAGTCGCTAAATGTTAACTGCTCGGAAAGTAAAGCGAAGCATTTCGTAATCAGTCGGTCATCTTCTCCCACCGTGCACCTACAATTTTACGACTGCAAGCCCGCTTTCACCTCTGGTTATTTAGGAAAGTGTAAACATGAATATTAATTTGGAAAATCTTATGTTAATTTTTAACATTCCTAACCGCTCTAAACCAAACTAAATACTTAATACCTGGTTTGAATGTAGCAGTTTGATTCTGACACTTGAACAAAACAGGGAGTTGTAAAACACGCATGAACAGCTATAAATGTATGTTTTGCAGTCATGACCTGTCACGGTAAATTACAAAAATAATTTCAAGTCGATCCCGGGTATTGTTGAAGTGAATGAGTGTCGGTGGTGATACCACCAACGAAGCAATTAGAAGTTCGTGCACAAACTCAATTCTTACGCGGTTTTGCTACCTAGAAAATATGCGTGTGCTACAAACAAAGAACTTTCTCTAATATTAATCTTGCAGTGACAACTGTGCTGAAACTAAATGGGAATCGAGCTGCCATTCTAAACAAAAAAAAAAAGTAAATTTTAACAACTATTCCATTCCATATCAATTATACGATTTATACGTAAACCATGACATAGGTTCATTCTACGTGACCCCGTGATAAAAGCATGATTCATAACGCGTCTTACGAATAAATTGCTTTGCTACTTTTCCGATTCACGCATCAACCTGTCAAATTTTAATTAACCACTAGCATGCAATATTTTTTCCTTTGAAGAAAAAAAAACTTTTACCACGACGACTGATAGTCAAAAACTACCTCGCGAAAACTAATGTAAGTTGATCGCAAAAAATATTTAGGTGAATTACTCCTGTCACGATTTCATTCATACCTGCCTATTATACTTTGCCTATAAAATACCCATACATTTCTTTAATTAAAGTAGTCACATATCGATTTTTCTCAGTCGAAAGCCTCATAATCCAGAAACAAAACGTTATTTCTTTACTATCGCGTTTCTTTTCAACTATAATTTACACAAGTTTCCTTTATGCAACATTTTTTCGGCTTTCTTAAATATGAAAGCGACCCGAGTTTTAAGCAAAGTGAAAGTAGGACATTATTCCACATGTACAGAATGCAGACCTATGAGTGCACTGTAAACACTCGTAATTCTGAATCCTACATGCTCCGTCTGAGTGCAGTACAATGTTTTACTGATTCTTTTTGGAAACCGACATCACATGAAATTTACGATCCCCCAGGGATCTCCACATAGTCAAGGTAGCGCTTTCTTACCTTCACTACTTTTGTTAATCCCATATATATCAATAGACTCAGATGTAGACTACCAGAATGGGAATTTTCGCTTGCCACAAATATAAATGCACTGGAAGGAAAATTAAGGTTATGTATTTGGTATTTCTTGAGATCAAACATATCTACAACTTTTTTTTCTCTAACTCCACGCCTATCCACTTTATGTTTTTTTTGCAAAGGGTCACACTCTTTTCCGGTTTCCTTTTCCGCATGCGAGTATATTTTGTGTAGAGCCGCTTCCGTCGAAACGCTAATGGAAAAAACATCAAAACAACTGGCCTACCTAACAAAATAGTAAACTAGTAGCAAATCAATTTCGTGTTTTGAGATTCCAAGAGGAAAATGGAATTCTCTAATGGCTAATGTGTTTAGTACGGGGAAATAAGGATACAAAAACTTGGGGAAAAAAATAAGTTGAAACCACGGCGGGTTGTTTGTCAAGGCGTATTTTTTGTTCTCTCGTTATTACAGTCAAGTCCGACAATACACTTACTTGACATGTTTTATTAGGTAGAAGTTTATCGAAGATTATAAATTTTTTTGAATAATGAAAGGGTAAAAGTAAACTGATGGAAAAGTTTTTTAAAGCAAGTATTAAATTTCAGGGCATAAGAGAGCACTTGGAAGAGAAAGGCGTGCACTTCAACTTTTTTTTTTCTCTGGCCGTGTTTGCACAAGGAAAGTAAATGGGGAGACGGGGCTCGCTTCTGCGGAGACTCTTGTGAAGAGAAAGCCACACATGGATGGGGAAAGACGCTTGAAAAAAAGTGAAACTTGTCTTTTTCCTATTCAACGGGAATTGTTTGTTTCTTTTCATTTCTTTCACAAATAAAGCGCTCCCTAAACTTCTATAAAGTTGATATTGCCGGAGAAAATGTTGAGATTTTTCATTATCAGTTTAAGCTTCCTTTATAATTCATTCTGAAAGGGTTTACGTTTTTTTGAAAACCACAACCACCAACGAAATAATTACGTCAAAAATTCTGAAAGATCGTGATTGTTTGGGGAATTCGTTTAATTCCCACTTTCGCTGACGGAAGAAGAGAAAGATTAGTACACAAGAAATAGAAAGCGAAGCAGAAATCGAAAGTCATCTTCCGTTTGTCTTCGGACACCCCCATCGTATTCATTTCGTGGAGAAAGTTTTCTTTTTATATCTTGAATCACAGAGCAAACATTTTGTTTTATATAAAAACATGAAAACTTCTTTGTTTATTTAGAATTTCATTAGGTGCGGGGAAAACCGCATACGACCAACAGCGGAATGCAAGCCAGCTATTGCATTTAAACAGCGCTTCTTAAGGAAAAAAAAAGTAATTAGTTAATTCCACGCCAACACTTTGTTACGATCTCGCAATTGTAAAAGTTTCGGTGACGTCCACGTTGTCATAGTCATTTGAAGAAACACTTAAAGTGAAAGCGGCAGCATTATCACCAAAAGCCGGAAATCATTGCGACAGCGAAATTGCCATAATAATTGCAGTTGGGAGACGACTAGAATCATTAATGTTTTTCGTCCTGAAGATACGCGATGGATGAATAAATTGTTTGAATAGGTTTTACTACCAGCGAAAGCTTACGTCTTGCGAGACTTTCTTAGCTTTCACACTTGCATGTTTGTTTGCAAGTTGGAAATCGTTTGTAGGCATACTTATACCAACAATATACGTAATACGCAGCCGTATCGCTTACAAACAGGCTTAAAACATAGGAATACAACATTTACTGTGTGCATAGTACAATATTCTCTTTTATTTCGTGGTATACTGCGAAAAAATGGGTGAAAGCGGCTTTCTTTATATTTTTTGCTTTCTTTTATTTATAGCCTGGCAAAGTCTTTTTTCAAGCGCAAACATCGCCTCGGCTGTACGTACCGCACGTAGATGTGCAAAGCGCCAAGAAACCATCACAAAGAAAAAAAATGCGAACTTTCTTTTGTCCTTCGTCTAGCTAAGTTACATTAGATGGAGAGAAAGGCTCAAGAGAAAGAAATAAAGTGGGTCGTTGGATAGTTCATGTGGCATGTGTACGGGTGTTTCTTTCGGTTAAAAAGTGAAATGCTAAGATATTTTTGACACCTAAGCTGGGATGCCATAGCGGAAACAATTCTTGTCAAGAGAAATCTGACAAAACGAAGCAATTCTTGGGATCGTTAAAAATAGTTAAGTAAAAAGTGTACATGTTGCAGAAATACTTATTGGAAATCTTGTTAAACTGTAATAGAACCATGTCTCAAGGGAAACTCTGAGCAATTTACATTTTTAAAGAATATTTTATTTATAACTTTGGTTCGAGATAGGAGAAACACATAAAAATTATTTCGTGTGGTCTGAGCTCCCTCAGACGAATAAATAGCTTGACTGCCTTCCACTGCCATAAATCTTTTCTTACAATTTACAATGCATTGTGTCCAGAAGAGTTAGAAGAATTTAGGGAATTATTTATATATGTAGTTTAACTATATTTCATTTTCACTCTCGTGTTGCATGCGAGAAAGTTTCAGGCTCGATACTTGCAGCTCTGTGGATGCAAGTAAGATGAAGCAAAAAAGGACGTAAAACTATGTAAATTCATTCTAACATTTTTACTCCTCGCAAAATTAATGGTGACAGGATAGAACGAAGAAAAAAACTGTCATGACTAGCATTTTTATGTTACGCCGAAATAAAACATCCCCAAGAAACAGATTACTCATTACGTAACTGTAATCCTGGGACATCTATAGAGTGACAGTGAAGGGCGGAAATGAAAAACTGTGAAAAATCTCTCTGAAGCTGTTTTTTCCGCTACTTTTCTATATTTCAATTGTCGGTTTATTACATTGGAACATTATGATAAAATTTTCTACAGCGTAAAATACAATGTACAAGTTCTGGTTTCTGCTTCTGATGGGATGTCTAAACTAAAAATGTGAAATGATGTTTATGCTTAGAGGACTTGCGTATGTCATGCGCAATGACTTTACTACATGTGTACGTTTATCTCTTTTACTACTGTGTAGGTTTAGTAGCTCAAGTGGTTCTTTCACTGACACAGAAAGGTTTTGTGATGGGAACTATCTTATATGAATATGAATGGCGAAATGGTTGAGTTGCAAGCATTGAATTGGCCATGTTTTCTGCGAGAATAACTGATGAATTTGCATTTCTCACTGTTTCAACACGTGTCGTGGCCTGGTTGCAATCTTCCCACACTAGTGCTAAAGTTTTGATGAGCATTACACGTATACGTTAAAGCAGGGTGAACAAGTTTGATCTTTCCCTTGAACCATGCGAAAACGTTCTCGCAGAAAATGTCCAGACTGTCCACATGAATATGCCATCTTTGCGAATATGAGAGAAAATTAAGTATATCTCTACAATAATTAAAATTTGCGTTGACTACGGAAGTATTATCATCGTACTTAAAGCTGGTATCTAGTTATTAGTTGAGAGAAAATACCAGAATCTTCTGGCTTAAATGTTGACGTGACACCAGCAACTTCATTCAAAATTTTAATGTAATATATGCTTATTTTGTGTTGTATATCAAAACGCGTGTACAAATAATAAATTACATGGGCTTGGCTTAAATCTACATAAATTATTTGCATGCAATCCTGCAAACTTGATCTTGTTTCTAGGTAGTCGAGCTTTTCACAAAGGTGGCTGAGATGTGCGTGGGTAAACCGTTTTCTTCCTTTTGTCTGTGAAGATTTGCCTATGTGAGAGAAAGGAGCAGCAACAACCTAAAAGAACCACAGCAGCATCTCAAAGAATACAAAAGGTAAACGAAATGGTTTTACGTTGTGCGAATAGTGAAAATGGGGTCAGCCGCTGGTACGCAAAATTGAAATTTTTCTCTCAGGGATCTTCGCCCACCATAAAACCTGCTTGAATATGAAGTTTAACAGTAAACCTTATAATAATTTATTACCTAAAAATATGAAGTTATTGCAGTTTTCACAATGGTAGTGTAATAACCATGCATACAACGAGGAAGCGAAAAAAGGTTAAACTCATGAACTTTTTTTGTTTAGTTTCTATTTGCGCTGAAATTTCTCCTACTTCTTTCAACTGTTTGCGTCTGCAGTAAGAATTTACCAAGGGAATTTGATCATCTATAATTCATACACTATGTCATACTTTACATTCGCATTGAAGTGCCTCAAAATGTAGGGTTTGGAACAGTTTAATACATACATAGATACATTAATTGTATTAAATTAATCATACTCCCAACTCAATGACATTCAATCACTCATTTTTATCTGACACTTGATCAAAGCGATAAACAGACAGACTAATTTCTTTGTCTGAGGTAATGGCAATCAAACAGGAAACTTTTTGATACCTTTTCTATCTTTATATTGGTGTTACGAAGTTTACAAAAAGTAGCATTAATACTGCATACTGCTGCAAGAACTCCATTTAATTAAATTCGTGACGACCTCACTACTAGAAATCTCCAGTGTCCAAACTAGCTTTGAAACAAATAAAAGTTCTTAATTAAGAGTCATTTGAGTTGACCTAATTATGTCCACTAGCATCAACCACGTAGAGAACACAAGGCTCACAAAAAACATTCATGATACTATACCCTGTTCCACTCTGACAAGCGGAACATGTATACAGTTTTCTTCTTACATGCACAACTATAAAAAATTAAATAAATTAGAGTGAAAAGACTCCTATTCTATTTCATTAACAATGTCTACGTTTCCCTTGGCTATGTCAGAGTGTCGTCAGTATAGTCATCAACTAAACAAGAGTGCTCATTTGTTCCACTCAAGTACCCAACTTGTTGTCTTTTATAGAAACAAACAAGTTTATACCAACAGATATTTTATCTATAATGGGTTTGTTGTAATAAAATGCAAAACTCGACAAAGTCACAAGGAACCAATGAAACTACAGTTGGAAAGTTGCACACGTCAACGTTCCCCTTTATGTTCCCATTACTTTCCAAACAACAATATCCTCAGAAGGAACACTAGCGTTGAGTCATTCTTGAGACAAAATGGGAGTATACTTAAGAACTTGAATGCTTAACATTTCACACACGCTAAACACTCAAAAAGCTAACTTGTTTTGCTTAGAAGATGAGCTTTCTATCCTACATCCTAGGAGCTTTCACTTTATTATGCACATGTAACTCTAACACAGGATAGAATTGTCCAGTGTTTTGCAGTAGTGAAATTCTCTTTTGCAACTATATCTTCTCTGGGTCAAAGTGTCAGAAATGAAGTAAATCATTGTGAGTGGATGTATTTATGAAGCCTCCTTTCCCAGCTACTGCAAAACCTTCAAAATGGAAAATCGATGATGGGTACCAAGATATTGAAAAATTTATTTCACTGGAAGTACAAGTCACTGTTGCTTTAGGCTGGGTAAACTTCCTTTCGTGCGTTACACATTGTGAATACAATGTGGTGATACATCTATGTACAATGAACGTTACTTCATGCTTGTCAATAATTCAGAGGTAAAAAGCATTCGTAACAGTGTCACACAGAAAGGTCAGTAGCAACCAACGTGAGAGCGTTTCTTCAAGGAGACAAAACTGTACTGGGTTGAGGAGGTAAAAGTAAACATTCAAGTGTCTTTATGTAACATAATTACCTCTACAAATATTATAGTTGACATTTTATGCACACCTGGTATTTTTTAGTTGTATCTATCAGTAGTAGTATAGTAGTAGTAGAAACGCACACCATTACCTCACTCAAGGCTACCGCTACCACTGATAGGAATACAAATACACGTAAGAAACCGCAATTACGAATTAATGTAAGAGTCATTTTGGAACATAAAATTGCTTGAGAGCTAAATTGTGAACGTGTGACGCAAAATGGACATCAATATTTTAAACCGTTCTCTCCGAAATTTTCAAGTTTACTTATTGGCGACCTGCAGCGTTGCAAGCATTTGACTCTCAAAGGTAGTACTACTACTACTGGTCAACACATATGACCCCATTAACCCCTACAAGTCACACAAACAGCATATAATTTATTCTGTTACGATGAAATGACTTACACTATTATGCCTCGAAATCTGTAAAACCGATTCGACAATGTTTGTTAGAATTAAAATGTAACAAAAGGCCTGTTTTTGATTTCCTGTACTGAGGAATTCGGTCATTTGCATTTTCATTCATATGAAAGAAAGTACCACCCACCCGTCAGAATGCTGCCTTTTGTTCAAGTTTTCATTACAGTTCAGTCAAGCTACAAATTGCACACTGTACTATGTTGTATGCAGTAGCAAAACAACAAGAAAATTACATTACAAACCTACAATTTAAACGTTTTGTTATGTCCACCCTACGGGGAAGCTTGCCATGAACACAAAACAAAACCGAGGCCGAATTTTAATCAATGAAATGTCAACAACAAACCGGACATCCTTATTAAACCTACTTTATTCCTTTCACTCACTTCAGTCTTCTTGCCTTTTTTACCCTTGACTTTAATCCACATTCTCTATTCATTCTTACATATTTTAAACATGGACTGCATCTGTGCTCTCCGCTTGCATTTGTCGTAGGGAATCTTCCGCCAAATTTCTTTCTCTTTAACCACGAACATTTTCTTATCGTTATAAATGTATCAGCTTCTCAACCTGGCTTTAAAGAGGTGCCACAGCTGTTCCACTTTTTTTTATCGATGGTGAAAGCACCCGATAATGGGATACTAAACGACCTTCTTGTTTACAACATGGTCGCTATCACCTTCTCTATGTAGACAGCATATAATTCTGTTACTACAATGAGTTTTTTTTCTTACTTTCACCGTTTTCTTCGAGTAAAACTATGCCAGATGGAGAACAAGCGACATAGCTTATTATGTTCATGTGTAAAAGCACAAGCATGAGTTTTCTGCCTACTTCATCTTTTTTCATGATTCTGCAGCTTATTACAACAGGAGTGAAAGTTTTCTCGAGTATCCGAAGCGAAAAACAAGGTAACCGGGATAAAAATGATGAAATTGGTCTTTGTTCGCAAACTTGTCTTTAAAAAAGAGAAAGTATGATGGGGTCTCATGAGAGGTGATTACAGAGCGTATACTCACACAGTGTTTGTGAAACATATCCCAATCGACCAGGCCGGTTTTCTTTTTATATTATTTTCGCGAAAAAAAAATGTGGAGCGTATCCCTGCGAAAAGTCTCTGACTAATACCAGCTTTGATGGTCAACGTGAGGGGAATCTCATTAAGAGGAAAGTAGACTGGAAAAATACTCTTTTATCTCTGTGTTCCTACTAGAAATGAAAGGGAAAACGTGAGAAAAACAAGAGACTCAATATTTATTAATCTAACGAGGGAAAATGATGCCCTTCAAAAGAAACAAAAGTCACTGCCGAGAAAACACACACAGTAAGATGAATGTATTCAAACCTATATCAACATGTTCCACTCACCAATCCCAAGTTAGTCGTAAATATTTCCAGTTTGGGTGCTCGCGATAGGGATAGAAAGAAAAGAAACATGGAGGTCTAAAGATGAGAACAAATAATCAGTTCAAATAGGATCCTAATAAAAATTCAATGCCGACTGGAAGCCGACTTCTGGGGAAACCTATATAACCCTCTAAACAATATCCATTTTTTGCTTTCTCTCGTAGGAAATAGAGTAATCTTCCAGAGTATTCATCTTGTGTGCTGAAAATGGCCTGCCCTCATGTCTGCCAAGAATTCTAATGATTTCATCAACAATACCCTGCCATATGAGAACAACTAAATAGAATCCTGTTCCTGAAAATCGTTCGGATCCAAAGGCCCTCTTCTTTATAGAAATACATCGCCAGACAATGTGTCTGTTGGTGTAGAGCATGTCTCCGTGTTTATGAAATAACTGGAAAACGTGTACAAAACCGTCTTTTTTCATCAGACCCAATCTTGCGTAAAGATAATGAAGTTGTTCAACGGGATGTATATTTTCTTAAAAAGGAAGTAAACAAACGGCATTTACTGGGGAGCGTACTAGTATCAAACAGTACGCTTCTGCTCGTTTCTTTCGGCTTGTTTCCCTCCCGTCAAAGTCTGTGACATTAGATCATTACTCTTCGGGTTCAATGGGAAACGGAACAAACCGTTTCGCAGATGAAAAAAGATTATGTAATGGTAAAGAGGTTTCCTTATATGAGCTCTTCTTCAGATATATTTTCAATTTCATATGATCTTTCTATTTTAAATAAACCCGTTTAAAAGGTGATAGCTCCCTGTTCTCTTTGAAACTTTCTCGTGACGAGAATCTAATACAGCCACGGGTAAAATTCAAGTACAGAAAAAGGGGAGAGTTTCTTTTTTGTTACAGACAACTTTAAATTGTACGCAATTTTCTATACAATTCAAATTCCTCCTTCGAGACAAACTTCTGGAGAAAAACTGGCAAAAACATTATAAAGTCATGTGTGTATTCCTGAAGGTATAAATCGATTTTTACGTAACTTTTACGCAATTTTGCTGGTGAATAACGATAAAAAATACTGTGAAAATACATCAAACAAGTGATGTTTTACAGTTTAAGAAAAATAACTTGGAGCCCACGTTATATGAAAAGATCTTATGAAATAATAACATGATCCCAAAGTGAACATAGTTTAGAATGATTGCTAGTTCAGAAAAATAATATGCCAGTGGCTACAATGGAGGAGAAAGTAAAGTATGTGCTATACGTAAATTGAATTTTCTCCGGATCACTGTTCTTTCCCAAATGGTTAAGGGATCCCGTTTTTACCTGATGGGTTCCAGACGGACTGATATTTATCAGAGTCATTTTGATTTGTACAAGCCCACCTGGTCTATATGAATGAGTAAAACGTGTGTGCGACACGGGTGTTCAAAAACTAATAAGGTTGCAAAAACTATCGCTTGAATTATATAGTATTCTACATCAGAGGATTTTGAGGATTAGTCATTTTACCGCGATTTTCTTGAGAAAACAGGTTTGGAAACGATCAGATGAGAAGGATTTGATATCTCTATGAGCCAATCTTCCTCTAAAGCTTTATTTCCAGGAACAAAAAAAACGCTTGTGGATGTTAAGAAAGGGAGATGATCTGATAGTAAAAACAGCAACCAGAGAGGGAAGTTTGTTTGCTAAAAGCTCATCGTTTTTTAGTACGGCTTTTATGTACACGGCTGTCGGTCGGTATTGATTAGGTTGGTACCGGAAAATGCCCTAATACAAGCTGGCTGGTTTGGTTATTGCCTTCGGGGCCGGGCTATAAAAGGAGGCTATAATAAGCAAACATCTAAGTCTGAAAGATATAACTTTTGTGTATGAGATTCTATAATTTCACGTTTGAAGTACTGATTTTCAAGAAAAGGCCAGTATAAGAATTTATACGGTATAAAATGTACATTTACTCGGTTGCATTTGCATTCTGTTGCTGGTGTAGAATACGTAGTAGTTTTGCTTGGGATCAAATTTGTCAGGCATTTTTTCTCTTTCCTGTGTTTAAACTTCCAAAAAAGACGCGTTTTTATAGCTCAACCCGGTATGAATGTTGCAGAGGATTTGTGAAGACATGCGTACTTCAGCAAACTCGCGTTCAGGGTAATTAGTCCAGAATTTTGTCTATGTTCGTTTTAAATATTCATTTGTCTCATATAAAAGTAAAGCGCTGCATCTTAATACTTGTCAATTTCCTGTCTATTCCCTCGTCAGCCCTATATATTTCCTGTCCTGTCGTTTTTTCTCTTCTTGGAAACTGAACGTGACATTGATAACTCCCATATGTTCTGACTCTGACATAGAAAACGAGCACTGTCCTTTTTCTCCAGTTTTCGTCACGATAATATGTTACAAAGTGAGCTGCGACAGGCATACATCCACTTTTATTTTTAGATATTTCCTTACAGACAAAGCAACGTCTGACTTTTTAAAGTACATGAGTGTCACATTTAAGACTTCTTTTTTTATGCGATTTCCACGCAAAAAAAACAGCGATCGATATAACATAAGAAAAAAAATATCGTCTTACTTTCATTCCTCGAGGTTTCTCCGGATTTCCACAGTTGTGTCACTCCCTTATCCTCAGATTTAACCACTTTACTTATTGTTTCGTTACGCACCAATGGACTCACTGTGGTTGACTGCATCTGCACTTCTGCCATTAGCACTAGCAAGAGCGCCATCACTTTCACAAGCATCACCTCTCTCTCCATGACTACGCTTAGGAATGACATGATCCTCCAAAAAAAAATATATCCTATTCTCTTCCTTAATGATCTACTAAACCCTCCATTCCTATGGAAAGCCTTTTTTAAACTGCTAAACCCTCCAAAATCTCTTTCATCTTAATCCCAAGCCTAACTTTTTCTCACAAAAATGTCTCCAAGATATCACCTTGGTAATTAATCAATTATTCTCCTTAATTAACCGCTTCCTTTAATTGTTCCAGTAAATGTCACTATTATTTCAGAACTACCCCAAAAAATCTCCGGACCAAGCTGGACAAAACTTTTGAATTGAGAAACCCGCCAAAAAAAGTTCGTTTCCTTGGTTCGAACGTCAAAACCAGAGCTGCTACCGTTTCCACAGTTTTTGTTTACTCGCTGATGGCGTATCCAGGAAAAAAAACTCGAGCATCGCCTCCACACAGACCAAGCGGCAAACGAAGACTAAAAGTAAACCCGCACTAGGGAAGGAATATGCTTCTCTAATCATTTTCTCCAAATCTTGCGCTCTGCGTGCTTTTTACTATTTTTTTCTCCCAACAAAAAAAAAAATCTCCATCTTGTGCGTAGTCTTTTTTATTTCTCTACTTTAAAACACTTTTTAGTGAATCGTTTGATTATTAATGCTCATTTTTTATATTCCTTGCAGCCTTATCAATTATATATATTTTTATCTACCTATTTTGTGTATTGAGTAAGTTTTTTTTCCTCTGATGTATTCTTTTTGTTCTGGGGTGTATCCATTAGGCTACTATTTTAAGGAAAAATTCTCTTTCAAGTGTTTTACGTAAGAAAAATATTAGTTACGGTGGCAGGTCATAGGAGAAAGAACCACTTCAAAAAGAGGTTGATGACTAGATACACTTTCCTTTTTGATGGCCGATAGACACGCTACTTATTTCATTTCTGGTGTTTTTTTTACTAAAATTGTATATATTTAGTCCTGGAAACACTTTGTGGATTTCAAAACGTAGAAAGGTTACATCCCAAGTTTCCGGTGAAAGTAGTGTTGTTAAATTTCCAATTGGATTTTGCTTTATCTTCATTAGTTGCGGTTTCTCTTTCAAAGAGATGATCGTTCTAAAACAGCAATGGAGCTGAATAGAGCTGTAATAAAGGTTAATTGAAACACATTTTCCAGATGTGTCTTCATATAAAAAAATAGTGAAGCGATTTTCATTTTTTAAAGGATTTTCACCAGATAATTTGGGTCAGTTATCGATTACGTCATTAAATGTTAGCACACATGTGACAACCGTTTTCATCTAGCTGTAATATGACATTCATTCAATTTTCTCTGGAGATTATCTCTATTGAGTTATCTTCTAGCCAATAGAATCTCATCTCGTATCGATGACGAAAGGCTAGAGGGAAAAGTAAAAATAACTTTCGATTAAATACTTTCGGGAAAGCGACCCTGGCTGAAAAAAGCCAAAAGAATCTTTATCCATCTTTAGGTTAAGATACAAAAAAAGTCCCAAACTCCAAGAATCTCTTGATAATTCCGAAGCGGCTTCGTCAAAACTATTTGATTCTCTTGTAATAAAAAACGTTGTGTGGTTGTCCACATACAAAAGCCGAGGATATCTTGGAGAAAACTAGAACGTACATTCAACCCTTGTTCTTCCCTTGGGATTTCTCCTTGAGTTTGTTTTTTACAAGCCCAAAATAAGAAATCATCAAACAAAAAATAATTCAATTAACAGCGCTTCTCGGTGCATTCCTTGACAGTCCCACAGTGCATCAATAAACTGCGGCGGAAGTTGGAAGTTGAACTGCCAGCCAAGATTTCATCGGAGCCAAATAAAAAATGGGAGGATTTCCTTCTCGGCTTTTTTTCTTGAGATTGAATTTTTTTGCCATAATCCAAAAAGACATTCACAACACAGTTCACATTTTTCTAAATATATCTCTTTGCAACCTGTCACCCACTCAAAAAACAAAGGATAGAGAGGAGAGAAAGGACAGCATCCATGTCCAGCTTGTCCGGATTAAGCCTGTCATGTTGCCTCTTTGAATCTACTGTCTAACAAAAGCAACTCAATCCTTTTCCTATTTTCTCTTTTTTTTTGTTCAAAATGTAATGGAACTCGGGGAAAAAAGGAAATACACAAGGTGCTTGCAATACTGTGAATAACTTTGTATCTAGAGAAGACAGGACAACCGAAAGAACAGCAAACTCTGCATCTGGCACATCCTCTTTTCTTTCTATCTTCATTCACTTGTTCTGTCACTCACTTTCTCCTTAAAAAAATGTACAACAGGGTGAAAAAAACATCAAATTGTGTATCAACTACGTATCGACTGTATAAATGACGTAGTTGTAAATACAACCGCAGTGTTCACATAGTTGACCTTTCACCTTTCTGTATGCAAAACCATTCATCTGCTAATTTTTTTGCAAGGTATTTTAAGGGCTTGTCTTTTTCTCCTTTGGAATGATACATTTTTCCTTTAGTTTGTTTCATTCTCATGATAACATAACAGCCCCCATAAAGAAAACCTAGAAACGTCGGAAATAAACTTGTATCAGAAAGTAATTTTCAGTGGTGGTCGGTTCATCAATTCACTTCACTACCTACGTGTGTGTGTTTTTTTTGTGAGAAATTTCAAAACTTTCACCTAGGTATATAGACCTGATAGAATTTCTCCATCCGGAAACCACTGCAATGCCAGTTAACTTAGCAAAACTTATTTTCTATTATTGATCTACACTCTTTATACAATACACCCACACAGGCTAAAAAACAGCCGGGTTTACTCTTCATTCGCTCTTCTTTTCAATAAGCTTTGATGTGAAATAGACTTGTGAGAAGTACTCAACCTTTTTTTTCCTCTGTGAACACTTTACCCTCTTGAAAGCCGTTTTAGGTAACTTTGCTCGCCCTGAGAGGAGAAAGCAGTCAAGTGCGGAAACGATTGCTAACCGTTACCAATAACTATACCGTCATTGTAATATGAGTACACAGAAAAAAAGACCATTAGTTTGCGACATAAGGGAAAATAACTAAGTTTTTTTTTCGGAATCTCTTTTTATTCTACGCTCTAGTTTTTTTCTCCATTTTCTCTGGTTTAAGTACTATTAATGCGTTAGTATTACGATGTCTTTATCTAGAAGACATTTTGTGTAAGGATTCTTGCAGACACGGAGTAAAAAGAGAAATTGTGAATAAAAATTGCGAGGTGAAAGGCCCAAAGAAAGTAGGAGAAAGTCGTAGTTATCTTTGTAACGATCGAAACCAAGTGAATAGGTCACTCAGATGTCGGACGAGGGCAAAAAGAGAACGTGAAAGATATTTGCGACATAAGGGAAAATAACTAAGTTTTTTTCGGAATCTCTTTTTATTCTATACGCTCTAGTTTTTTTCTCCATTTTCTCTGGTTTAAGTACTATTAATGCGTTAGTATTACGATGTCTTTATCTAGAAGACATTTTGTGTGAGGATTCTTCCAGACGCGGAATAAAAAGAAAAATTGTGAATAAAAATGGCGAGGTGAAAGGCCCACAGAAAGTAGGAGAAAGTCGTAGTTATCTTTGTAACGATCGAAACCAAGTGAATAGGTCACTCAGATGTCGGACGAGGGCAAAAAGAGAACGTGAAAGATAATTGCTCTCATTTACTGGTTCATCTAAACTGCAAAGAAAAAGTTTTTCTTTTCACCTAGAGCAGTGTGTGTCAATGGTATTTCAACCAAGTCTGTGTGCGAAAAAAAGAGAAACTTTTTTAGAAAAGGGTGGTGGTTATGTTCAAAAAAGCAGGAAGCCAGCTTATTTGTCTGGTGGGCGATCCGTTCGTAAAAAAATGAGGAGTGCTTGTTTGAGCAGCTGTCAAAAACAGATTGAATTTCAACTGCAGTTGTGCTGCATTGTGACAAGATGAAATGAATGGGACAGAAATTCTCATAGAAATTCATAGAGGTGATTTTCTGCTTGCATTCATTCTTA